>SJYA01012863.1:0-11468 GCA_006410615.1 Neotragus moschatus
ATCACTAGGCAAGGCTTTCAGTTACAATTTCAGTTACAACCCTGTGTGTCACACGTATGATATACTAATGAAGATGATGTAGGGAATTAAATAATATAAGAACAGTGAATATGGAAATCAGTACGTCCTATTCCAAAATCCTTTTTTCCACTATGACACATTTTCTAGCAAGTGAGTTACTGTAATAGAAATCTGAGATATCTTTATAATACAGTTTTAAAATCTTATGTTCTTGAGGGAAAATTTGATATAAAGATAAGAGAATAATGAAGATGCAGTACTGAATACCTCGTATGCCATAAACATTTCAATATATACTCCATATACCTTACTTTCATTAATTTTCAAAAGAGCCATTATCACAGAAGCAATGTTATGCACACTTTACAAGATTCCATACCTTACCACCCATGATCATCCTAGCTAATAAATATCTGGAAATGGCAACCCACTCCAGTGTTCTTGCCTGGAGAATCCCAGGGACAAGGAAGCCTGGTGGGCTGCCGTCTATGGGGTCACAGAATTGAACACAACTGAAGTGACTTAGCAGCAGCAGCAGCCAAAGTTGACATATGGCTTATTCACACATGACCATAATTATTATAATTCTACATAGTAATCTGTATTAAATAAAAATTACTCAGTGTACATGAAAGACGTATCAGAGGCCAAAAAGCATATCACACATTTAACACAGTTCAGTTGTTAAGTCGTGTGCCGACTCTTTGCAACCCCATGGACTGCAGCATGCCAGGCTTCCCTGTCTGTCACTCCTGGAGCTTGCTCAAAACCATATCCCTCGAGTCAGTGATGCCATCCAATCATCTCATCCTCTGTCGTCCCCTTCTCCTCCTACCCTCAGTCTTTCTCAGCATCAGGGCCTTTTCCAATGAGTCAGCTCTTCGCATCAGGTGGCCAAAGTATTGGAGCTTCAGATTCAGCATCAGTGCATCCAGTATGTATTATGACTGATTTTCTCTAGGATGGACTGGTTTGATCTTGAAGTCCAAGGGACTCTCAAGAGTCTTCTCCAATGCCACAATTCAAAAGCATCAATTATTTGGTGCTCAGCTTTCTTTATGGTCCAACTATCATCCATATGTGACTGCTGGAAAAACTATAGCTTTGAATAGATGAACTTTGTTGACAAAGTTATGTCTCTGCTTTTTAATATGCTGTCTAGGTTGGTCATACCATTCCTTTCAAGGATCAAGTGCTTTTAATTTCATGGCTGCAGTCACCATCTGCAGTGATTTTGGAGCTGAAAAAGGTAAAGTTTGTCACTGATTCCATTGTTTCCCCATCTGTGTTTGGGGATGCGTTTCCCCATCACAGCCATCCAGTGATGGGACTGGATGCCATGATCTTAGTTTTCTGATCTTGAGTTTTAAGTCAGCTTTTGCACTCTCCTATTTCATTTTTATCAAAAGGCTTTGTAGTTCCTCTTCACTTTCTGCCATGAGGATGGTGCTATCTGCATATCTGAAGTTATGGATATTTCTCCTGGCGATCTTGATTCCAGCTTATGTTTCATCCAACCCAGCATTTCACGTGATGTACTCTGCATATAAGTTAAATAAGCAGGGTGACAGTATACAGCCTCGACATACTCCTTTCCTGAATTGAAATCAGTCTGTTGTTCCACGTCCAGTTCTAACTGTTGCTTCTTGACCTGCATACACATTTCTCAGAAGGCAGGTCATCTGGTATTCTCATCTCTTGAAGAATTTTCCACAGTTTGTTATGATCCACACAGTCAAAAGCTTTGGTGTAGTCAATAAAGCAAAAATAAATGTTTTATTAGGAATTGTCTTGCTTTTTCTATGATCCAGCAGGTGTTGGCATTTGATCTCTGGTTCCTGTGGCTTTTCTAAATCCAGCTTGAACATATGGAAGTTCATGGTTTATATACTGTTGAAGCCTGGCTTGGAGAATTTTGAGCATTACTTTGCTAGCATGTGAAATGAGTGCAGTTGTGCAATAGTTTGTCTATTCTTTGGCATTGCCTTTCTTTGGGATTGGAATGAAAACTGACGTTTTCCATTCCTGTGCTTGACAATCCTGTGACATCACCCATGTCACTTTCATTATATTCTTGGGGTTAATGAGGTCCTGATAATATAATGTACTTCTCCCTGCTCCCTTGCAACTTGGATAGCCCCACATACTTACATCACATTTTTAAAAGAAAAAATCAGAGCTTTAGGTACAGTGACAATTGAGAAAAAACAATATAGTGAAGAATCCAGGAAATTAAATATCAGTCTTAAAACACACGTCACAAAATTCTATATTCTTGCCACTCCAACATTTCAGCAGTTTTGTGTTTTGTTACTTAAGTATTTTCTCTTAATGCTTTTTAACATAGTTGCATTTAATTTTTCTGTTGAATTAACTGCTTCCTTCTTTTCATGCTTCACCAAAGTCTGTCTAAATTAGGAGTGGAAGATTCACATAAATACATGTGTGTCTCAGCTAGTGAACTTCAGTTTGCTGATTGGCTGAGACACATTCTGGCTCTCATTAGAAACCTAGCTTGCTGGAAATGTTCACTCTTTATCTACCAGACGAAAAGCAGTTGGAGCTTGCTATGCTGCACTGCATTCTGAGGCAGCCTAATCAATCCAATTCCGTCTAAACCTATTTACCCTGTCCAAGAGATCTGCTAATAAGGAATGCCAGTGATTTCTAGTTCTTGACACTGCTCTCCAAAAGTGTGTTAGTGAACCAATTTAAAGGGACATGCTTGACATTTGCAAATTAGTTTAACTTGCTTGTTGGGGCAGCTTTGTATTGCACTGAACTGATATGATTGTCAGTTAAACCATTCCTTCATGTGAGGTTTTTATATATATACTTCAGAAAAGGTTAAAAGATTCGAATATGTTGATGCTATCATCTAGTATTTTTAAAGTTCCTTGTTCATTTATGATACTGAAGTTTAGAATTTTAAAAATATTACTCCTTCAGTTTCTACAGTAATATCGGTCACTTGTGCTAATATCTATTCACAAATGAAAACAGCAGTATTTTCACTAAAGTGTGTATTGTCAGAAATTATAGGTAGTTCGGTGCACCCACCAGAAGGTACACATGGTGGGTTTGGTGATGGAGAAAATGGACTAGCAAAAATCCAATGAATAATTAAAATGTTGTATATTTTCAAATATATGAAATAAACCATTAGCTATTGAGAAAATTAATGAATATAATGGAGAGTTTATTCTGTCTGAGTTAAATTGATGCTTAATAGTAATTTCAAAAGCATTAAATCAAAAGATCATAGCAGATGGTCGTGGGTCTGTCTTAGGTAGATGCCTTTGGTAGAGAGTTGAAAGACAACCCCACATAAAGTGAAGAAAATTAAGAATATATGCATTTGGTGAAAAGCTTGACTAGAAAACTTCAGTTGTCAACAAGGAAAACACTGTGGAAATGTGTCTTTCTTAAACTGAGATCTGAGTAGAAAAAACAAATGAACAACAAAAAAAGCTTCTACCTTCAAATGTAAACATAGATCCACTCTCTTATGTGTTTCAGTTTCTTTGATTCTTGTACAGTCCTTATGTAGTATTATATAGTCTAAGAAGCTGCAAGCTGCTGGATTAATTTAGAGAGATTGGATTTAGCAGTCCTCCACGGACGCGAGTCTGAGTGAACTCCGGCAGTTGGTGATGGACAGGAAGGCCTGGCGTGCTGCAATTCATGGGGTCACAAAGAGTCGGACACGACTGAGCGACTGAACTGAACTGAACTGAACTGAGGAGGAACATACCCTCAATTCTTGCCCATAGACTTCTTTCTGTAGATGTGAACCAGTAATGATTTAGTTATGAGTCGACAGTCTAAAATTAAGAAAAATAAAAAAGCACCATCAAACTGGTGACTATGAAATCAGAAGTAATAACATATAACAATTCCATCTCCAAATGATAAAAATTATTAGTTTAGTTTTTAATTCATCAATTATACATATTGTTGAAGGAAAGAACTAAGAAAGAATGAACATGGCAAAAAAAAGCAGATTAGAGAAAATAAACACATAATTTTTAGTTAATAACTAAAATTTAAAAAACAGTTTATGGAATTAACCTTAGATTAACAAACCAGAAACATGGTTGATAAAATTGAAGATGAATTTGAAGATATTAATCAGAATGGGGTTCCCTAGTGGCTCAGAGGGTAAAGAATCTATCTGCAATGTGAGAGATCTGGCTTTGATCCTGGGTCAAGAAGATCCCCTGGAGAAGGGAACAGCTACCACTCCAGTATTCTTGCTTGAAGAATTCCATGGACATAGGAGCCTGGCAAGCTGTAGTCCATGGGGAAAATGAACTGGTTCATACTTGGGAAAGGAATATGTCAGGGCTATATATTGTCACCTTGCTTATTTAACTTATATGCAGAGTATGTTATGCGAAATGCCAGACTGAATGAAGCTCAAACTGGAATCAAGATTGCTGGGAGGAATATCAAAACCTTCAGATATGCAGATGATACCACCCTAGTGCCAGACAGCAAAGAGGAACTAAAAATCCTCTTGATGAAGGTGAAAGAGGAGAGTGAAAAAACTTGCTTAAAACTCGTAATTCAAAAAACTAAGATTATGGCATCTGGTCCCAACACTTTATGACAAAAAGATGGGGGAAAAATGGAAACAGTGACAGACTTAATTTTCTTGGGCTTCAAAATCACTGCAGGTGGTGACTGAAGCCATGAAATTTAAAAGATGTTTGCTCCTTGAAAGAAAAGCTGTGACAATCCTAGACAGCATATTAAAGATATCACATTGTCAACAAAGTTCCCTTTAGTCAAAGCTGTGGTTTTTCCAGTAGTCATGTACAGGTGTGAAAGTTGGACCATCAAGAAGGCTGAGTGCCGAAGAATTGATGCTATGCCACTGTGGTGTTGGAGAAGACTCTTAAGAGTCCCTTGGACAGCAAGGGGATTAAACCAGTCTATCTTAAAGGTAATCAGTCCTGAATATTCATTGGAAGTTAATTATAATCTTCACTAGAGTGGTAGCTCTGGATACAAAGCTAAGTTTTTTTTTGTTGTTGTTTAGTGTATTTGTATTTGCCACTCTGAGACTTCTGTGGTACATGACTGTTGGAATGTGGTGGCATCACAGGGAAAACTAAATGAAAACTACTTGCAAACTCAAATAAATGATATGGGAAAAATACAGAACAGCCTTAAAATTGTATTTTTCAAAAAGTAAATGCTTTCTGTATACTTCTCCTGCACTTCCTTTTTAGCTTGCTTAATATTTGTGTTTGCTAATCTATTCTGATTTAAGCTTTCTTCATTGATATGAAAAACAAATAATGAATACAATTATTTACTGTTCATCCTTAGTTCAGGATCATTTCATTTGAACTTGCATTTCTAAGATTTAAAAAAAAGTTGCCAAGTGAGCCATAGTTCAGCTTGAGTTCCTAAATATGCAGTAAAATTCTACTGAATTTTACTATTATATAAAACATTTTTCAGGTCAGCATTGGTTTTCTATATGTATAGGTCTAACTTGTCAGTATTCTCTGTGAAAATCATCCGCATTTATCTTCACGTATCTTTCTTAAATTTTAGATGTTGAGATTTTTAAATAAAAAAAATAATTTTTGCAAGTCTCAGGTTAAAAATCTATGGAAAGTTGTGATGATATCTTTGTTCATTTAAAGTGTATATCTAATATCCAATGACATGTAATTTAAAAAATTTTTTTCATTAGTAGACATTATAGATTCATGAAAATAACTATGATATAATTGTGCATTACCTGGTTATACCACTATAATTAAAGTTGCACTACTTTAATTTTCTGGTTGTATGATCATTAGCATCATTGCTAATATCCATTGGGTGATTCAATGTCGATTCTGCTTACAGAAACTGACAAATCCTAGAGAATATCTATCTGAGTCCTATATTCTCTCATGTCATGTAATTCTGTCTTTCAGCTGAATTTTTCTTCATCCACCCTTTCTTTCTGGCACCTTATCCTTTGGAAATAATTTTTAAAAAGTAATGAATAGCAATGATATTATATATATATTATATATATATAATGACCTTTAATGCTTTCATTAATTATTTTATAAATATTGTTCCTTCTGAGGATTATTTTCATGAATTCTTATTTATCCTGATCAAGGCAGCTAGACATTACCTTGGAGAGTGCATTCCCGAGTGCTTCTTCCTTGTTTCATCTCTAGATCTAACACAATGATTTTATTGGCTTTGGTCTTTAGCAAGGTGTTGTAATTTGTTTCCTTTTTTGTTGCTGTTCAGTCACTCAATATGTCCCGACTCTTTGTGACCCCAAGAACTGCAGCATGCCAGGCTTCCCTGTCCTTCACCATCTCCCAGAATATGTTCAAACTCATGTCCATTGAGTCAGCAATGTCATCCAACCATCTCATCCTCTGTCCTCCTGTTCCCCTTCTATCTTCAGTCTTTCCCAGCATTAGGGTCTTTTCTAATGAGTCAGCTCTTTGCATCAGGTAGCCAAAGTTATTGGAGCTGAAGCTTTACCACCAGCCCTTCCATAAAATAATTAGAGTTGATTATTTCCTTTTGGATTGACTGATTTGATCACCTTGCTGTCCAAGGGACTCTCAAGAGTCTTCTCCAGCACCACAGTTGGAAAGCATCAATTCTTCAGTGCTCATGACTCCAGTCAGTAAAAAATCCGCCTGTAACACGGGAGACCTGGCTTTGATTTCTGGGTTCAGAAGATCCCCAGGAGAGGACATGTCAACCCACTCCTGTATTCTTGCCTGGAAGATCGCCATGGACAAAGGGGCCAGGCAGGCTCAGTCCATGGGGTTGCAAAGTGTCAGACACGACTAAGGGTAGCACAGCACAGAACAGCAGCCTTTTTTTATAGTCCAGCTCTCACACTTACATTGTGCCTTCATTAAGAACAGAGATTTTTCTCAAATTTTAGCTGACTCTTGGACAAATAATGTGAAATAAATATCTATTAAAATAAATTCTACACAGAATGTTATTTTAAGTATTAGAGTGTATGTGTTTAAAATTATACAGCCCAAATCTTGCTTCACAGTGGATTTTTCCTATGGAATTTTAGTTTTAAATGGACTGCTAAAATAAGTAAAAAGTGTTTTATCACATGGAAATATTTTTCTGTTTCAGAAAAAAGGCATAAATTCAGTCTGAGAAAACTTATTCACAGGTTTTGCAATTTTTGCAAAATTTTGATAATATATTTTATTTTTAATTAGAAATAATTTTTGGAACAAATTTTCACTAAATTATTTTGATAGAAATTCATTTTGCTTATTTTTAGTAAGTAGCTTATTTTTTATAATCTTATACAATTATGAAATCAAGTAAAATAATAGATTAAAAAGCAGAAGTGAAACCTATATCCCTTGAGGTCAAGGTTTGGATTCTGGAGTGACAGAAGCAGACACATAGGAAAGTTACCACTGTGACTGTTAGTTCAGTTAGGGATAATTGGGAACACGTGTATACCTGTGGTGGATTCATGTTGATGTATGGCAAAACCAATACAATATTGTAAAGTAATTAACCTCCAATTAAAATAAATTTATAGTAAAATAAATAAATGAATATTTTTTAAAATAAAGTTAATTCTAAAATAGATAAGAAAATGTCACTCTTCCTTATATGAAGTAATACTATTAAAATGGTTGGAAGTCTTTATGCTCTCAGTAATGCCAGGTCTTTGGAAAGACAATTATGGAATTGTGGGAGCACTTACAAATGACTAAAAAGTAGCTTCAGTCTTGGGCTTCATATTTTCAGTCAAATAGAAGGAAGAGTAATTTTTCCATTTAATTTAAAAATAAAAATAAAATTTTATGATTTTTACAACAGACACATCTTATGTCTTATGGGCAGGAATTTATCACATGACTAGTGAAGGCAAGAAAAGCATACTCATTTGGTTAGTCAGCTTACAGTGTCTATCATTTACATTCTCTAAGTTCTTATGAACTGACCACAGCTATTGTAAAGAAAGATTCACCTCTCTTACTCTTTGCTTTAAGAACTTACATCATAGTTTCAGAAATTATCATATCAATGCATTACTTTTAAAAAGGAAAGCAAACAAACACTTATGGAAAATGTTAGCTAACATGTGCCTGGGGGTTCAGGATGGGAAACACATGTACACTCATGGCTGATTCATGTAAATGTATGGCAAAAACCACTACAATATCGTAAAGTAATTAGCCTCCAATTAAAATAAATAAATTTAAAAGAGAAGAGTCATAGTCATATGACTATGAATACATGGCTATATGGCTACATGAACTGGGACATGGTGTTTAGGATTTAAACCCTACATCCAACTGTCTTAAGTAAATAGAGTTTGTTGAAAATGTTTTCAGTCAATCCTTTTGATTCTAGTGACATTAACACTCTACTATCAAAGGCACTCAAGCACCTACTTCTTGGGCCTTTATAGGGATCCTCAGTGAGAAAACCCTACTAGATTTCTACCACCACCAAGAAAAGAATCAAATAATTCACTTTTGCTTTCTCTGATTTTCTAAATCAATGACAACTCATTTGTCTTCGTTCCACCTTCCAAATTTTTGCTAACGTTTCTCTGTCAGCTGCTCACTTCTCCATGTCCTCAGTGTTTTTTTTTTTGTGTGTGTGTGTGTTTTTTTTTAATCCATCTATTTTAATTTGGTTTTTGAAGACAACACAAAGTATTTTCAATCTGCCATGCTTATTTTTTAACAATGCTTCTAGTGTTTGTATACAATTTAAGGATTATTGTTGCCCCCAACTAAATTTATGAAATATCATTTCCATGTAGTTGGAGAAGAGAAAAAGCTGTGAGTGCATCCATGCCATATCCATTTACATGAATACTTAAAGGGCTCTTTGCATGAAGAAAAACAATTGTTAAACTTGATGACTGATTTCTGCTAATCATAAGAAAGACTTTTCCAGTTGTCAGAACTACTTAGAAAAAAATTCATTGGAATGCACTGAATTCCTTTTGTGAGCATAGTTAAATACCTGATGCCCACTAGTGAGTAATACTAGAACTTACAGTGGAATTGGAAACCTTCTAAAGAGTGAATTTCTGGAATATTTGAGAAAGACTCATCAATTAATTCAACAAGTATATAATGAGAACCCATTAAGTGCAAAATTGGGTTTGGAGTCTCCCAGCAGTTATAAAAGATCTAGAATGAGGCACTAATCAGACACTATCTTAAATGAATATGTACTTTGTACTTTGCATTGAGTTAAGCATTTTATGTATTTTTTTTTCTCATTTAATCATTATAGTGACTCAAGTTTGTTCATGTCTAATTTTGTACTGAGGAAATCAAGGTTTAGGAAAGTTCATTATCTTGCCCAAAGCTACACAGTAGTATGTAGCCAAACCAGTATTTATAACCAAATCTGTCCAGCATCATATATAGAAAACTATAAAACACTGATTAAATAAATCAAACATGACACATATAGATGGAGAAATATACCATGTTCATGGATCAGAAGAATCAATATAGTGAAAATGAGTATACTACCCAAAGCAATCTATAGATTCAATGCAGTCACTATCAAGCTACTAACAGTATTTTTCACATAACTAGACAAATAATTTCACAATTTGTATGGAAATACAAAAAACTTCAAATAGCCAAAGCAATCTTGAGAAAGAAGAATGGACCTGGGGAATCAACCTGCCTGATTTCAACCTCTACTACAGAGCGACAGTCATCAAGGCAGTATGGTACTGGCACAAAGACAGAAAGACAGATCAATCGAACAAAATTGAAAGCTCAGAGGTAAATCCACACACCTATGGTCATCTTATCTTTGACAAAGGAAACAAGAATATACAGTAGAGAAAAGACAATGTCTTTAACAAGTGGTCCTAGGAAAACTGGTCAACAATTGTAAAAGAATGAAACTAGAACACTTTCTAACACCATACACAAAAATAAACTT
Organism: Neotragus moschatus; assembly: GCA_006410615.1. Classification (NCBI taxonomy): domain Eukaryota; kingdom Metazoa; phylum Chordata; class Mammalia; order Artiodactyla; family Bovidae; genus Neotragus; species Neotragus moschatus. The sequence continues at coordinate 9,973 of SJYA01012863.1, forward strand.
GAAATGGATTAAAGATATAAACGTAAGACCAGAAAATAAACACTCTCTGACATAAATCACAGCAGAATCCTCTATGATCTGCCTCCCAGAGTAATGGAAATAAAAGCAAAAAGAAACAAATGGGACCTAATTAAACTTAAAAGCTTTTGCACAATGAAAGAAAATATAAACAAGGTGAAAAGACAGCCTTCAGAATGGGAGAAAAGAATAGCAAATGAAACAACTGACAAGTAATTAATCTCAAAAATATACAAGCAGCTCCTGCAGCTCAATTCCAGAAAAATAAACGACCCAATGAAAAAATGGCCAAAGAACTAAACAGACATTTCTCCAAAGAAGACATACAGATGGCTAACAAACACATGAAAAGATGCTCAACATCACTAATTATCAGAGAAATGCAAATCAAGACCACAATGAGGTACCATCTCACACCGATAAGAATGGCTGCTATCCAAAGTCTACAAACAATAACTGCTGGAGATGATGTGGAGAAAAACCCTTTTACACTGTTGGTGGGAATGAAAACTTGTACAGACACTATGGAGAACAGTGTGGAGATTCCTTAAAAAAAACTGGAAATAGAACTCCCATCAGTTCAGTTCAGTCACTCAGTCGTGTCTGACTCTTTGCAACCCCATGAATCACAGCACGCCAGGCCTCCCTGTCCATCACCAAATCCCGGAGTTTACTCAGAGTTGCATCCATCAAGTCAGTGATGCCATCCAGCCATCTCATCCTCCGTCGTCCCCTTCTCCTCCTGCCCCCAATCCCTCCCAGCATCAAAGTCTTTTCCAGTGAGTCAACTCTTCGCATGAGGTGGCCAAAGTACTGGAGTTTCAGCTTTAGCATCAGTCCTTCCAAAGGAATCCCAGGGCTGATCTTCAGAATTGACTGGTTGGATCTCCGTGCAGTCCAAGGGACTCTCAAGACTGTTCTCCAACAACACAGTTCAAAAGCATCAATTCTTCAGTGCTCAGCCTTCTTCACAGTCCAACTCTCTCATCCACACATGACTACTGGAAAAACCATAGCCTTGACTAGACAGACCTTAGTCGGCAAAGTAATATCTCTGCTTTTGAATATGCTATCTATGTTGGTCACAACTTTTCTTCCAAGGAGTAAGCGTCCTTTAATTCCATGGCTGCAATCACCATCTGCAGTAATTTTGGAGCCCAGAAAAATAAAGTCTGACACTGTTTCACTGTTTCTCTATCTATTTCCCATTGAGTGATGGGACCAGATGCCATGATCTTCATTTTCTGAATGTTGAAATTTAAGCCAAGTTTTTCACTCTCCTCTTTTACTTTCATCAAGGGGCTTTTTAGTTCCTGTTCACTTTCTGCCATAAGGGTGGTATCATCTGCATATCTGAGGTGACTGATGTTTCTCCTGGCAATCTTGATTCCACCTTGTATTTCTTCCAATCCAGCATTTCTCATGATGTACTCTGCATATAAGTTAAATAAGCAGGGTGACAATGTACAGCCTTGACA
>SJYA01012864.1:0-11453 GCA_006410615.1 Neotragus moschatus
AGTTAGACAAGGCTGTGGTCCTAGTGTGATTAGATTGACTAGTTTTCTGTGAGTATTGTTTCAGTGTGTCTGCCCTCTGATGCCCTCTTGCAGCACCTACCATCTTATTTGGGTTTTTTCTTACTTTGGGCATGGGATGTCTCTTCACGGCTGCTCCAGCAAAGCGCAGCCGCTGCTCCTTACCTTGGATGAGGGGCATCTCCTCCCACCACCCTTCCTGACCTTCAGTGTGGGATAGCTCCTCTAGGCCCTCCTGTGCCTGTGCAGCCACTGCTTATTGGATGTGGGATGCTCTTCCTGGCCGCCACCGCTGGCCTTGGGCATGGGGTGGCTCCTCCAGACCTTCGGCCCTCGCCTCGTACATGGGGTGGCTCCTCCAGACCGTTGCCTCTGACCTCGGATGTGGGGTGGCTCCTCTTGGCCCTTCCTGCGCCGTGTGTGTATAGATATATATATTTCTGGTTGTCTGTCTTATGATAAAGGTTATATATATATAATATCCTTTCCTCTGCTTTTTTCATGTAATATATCATAGAAATCTCTCCATATTAGTTCATAAATGTGCTTCTCATTCTGTTCACAACTGCGTTGTGTCTGTTGTATTAGTCTTCTCTGGTGGCGCATTTAAGTTTTTTCAACACTCTGCTATCAAATCCTTGACAAGCAACCTAGTGCTTATGTGTACTCTAGTTGTAGAGCTGTATTTATAGGTGTAACGATGGACTAAACGGTAAAATACACATGAGGTTTTGCTACATATTGCAAATTCCTCTCTGTAGGGTTGTATCATTCTGCACCTCTGCAGTGTGTGAGCATGTGTGACATTGATATTAACACGTGCTTTCCCTTACAGAATCCTAACAACAATATTTTCAGGAAGATTATTTTATTCCTCTCATTTTATGCTTAAGAGTACGGCTCAGAGATCGTCACATACGTCTCCAGGTTCACATGGCTAGCAAGTGGCACAGCCAGGATTTGAATCCAGACTCAAGCAACTGACCACTTCACGCTATGCTTTGCCTGCATTAAGTGGCACGAATCATGTTTTGGTATCCTGATGAAATCCAGGAGAAACCATTTTTTCTAGAAATGAAGTTCCTGAAAATATCAAGGAAAACTAGAGAGTCAAGGGAATTTACCATCTCAAGGGATGCTGGAGAAGTAAGAGAACAGTCGTCATGCTCAGCCTGTTTCTTAAGGGTTGTGAGTGTTCAGTTCCTAGGCTGAAGCCAAAAATTCTGATCTAGTGAGTGTAGCTTAAAGAAAAGAAGCTTAAAAAAGGTCTTTTTGGGGAATCAAGGTGAGAGGGTACCGGGAGCCACATGTAGTTCTGAGACAGAAGGTGTTGATGGGGGGAAGACAAGCATTAAGGCCACAGATAAACGTTTCAAGATTTTAAGCAGGTTCTCCCAGCAGAGAGTGGGAGAACAAATCAGGAATCTGGAAAGAATCCAAGGACCAGACTTGAATGGTCAGAAAGGATGAAAAGGTGCAGGCTAATGATAATAGTGAGATTAACTGGGGACTCAGCCTATGGAAGGCAGCAGCAAGGAAATCCCTGATGTCAGATGCAGATAATGTCATGACCCAAGGCAATGGAGCCAAGGACAGCTGGGATTTTAGAGACAGCCTCTCCAAGGACGTAATACTTGAGGTAAGAGGTGACAAAAGAGAAGGAACTGGCCGTGCAAAGACTTGGAGGAACAACCTTATTGACAGTGAAAGTGAGTCACTCAGTCGTGTCCGACTCTTTGTGACTCCGTGGACTATACAGTCCATGGAATTCTCCAGGCCAGAACACTGGAGTGGGTAGCCTTTCCCTTCTCCAGGAGTTCTTCCCAACTCGTGGATCGAACCTAGGTCTTCTGCATTGCAGGCAGATTCTTAACCAGCTGAGCCACAAGCGAAGCCCAAGAATACTGGAGTGGGTAGCCTATCCCTTCTCCAGCGGCTCTTCCCTAACCCAGGGATTGAACCAGGGTCTCCTGCATGGCAGGCGGATTCTTTACCAACTGAGCTATCAGGGAAGGAAAGCTATCAGGGAAGGAAAGCTAACAGGGAAGCTATATTCCCCTTTATTGGTAGAGGGAATAGCATGTAAAATGAAGACTGGTATGGCTGGGATATATTATTGATGAACATGGGAGTAGTAAAGATGAATAACTGACAGATCAGGCAGGGCCTTGACGATCAGGGTAAAAGAGTTTGTATTTTATCTTAATTACATCTTGGTATTCTTGGGGGAGGCACGTTTCAAAGGACTTCTGAAATGATTGGCATTTTAGTCATCTGAGAATGTATTTAAATTCAGTTATACAATATATGATATGTTCCAAGGAAATATAAATAGAAATAATTATTACTGATTGCCAATAATTTATTTATTTTTAAGTAAGAGTAATTTTTCTTTAAGCAGCATGTAAAATGAAGCTGAACCTGAAGTTTGGCCAGCAGTGTGGGCTAAAGGACATTTACAAAAATAAATACATTGCTGCTTACATTTACCACCTCAGATAAGTTATCAACAGGAGCATGTTCTTCACATTCAAGTATGAATAAAGTGCATTTCAGTAATACATGTGCAGTAAATATATTTTATTTCACAGAAAGAAGTAGAAAATTTAAACTATCTTGTGTGTGGCACGTGTGAAGCTCACAATGTGGGCCACTGATTTAAATAGGCAGTACCGCCCACCTCCACCCTGCTCATCAGATCTTCATTTTTTGGTGAAATCAGGTTAACAGAAGCTTTCCTTTGATTATAACCCTCATTTTGCACTCAGTATTTTTATAGATTCCCCAAATCAGAGGAGTTTGTAATATTAAGCAAGAAATCAAGCTAAGAACATAAATCCTTGAGAAATAAAGAGAGTGAAAAAGTTGAAATATGCCATATCCTAATCATGAAACAGCTAAAATAGAGTAAATGGCAAGACTGTAACTGAGAAGAAATGTTGAAATGAAATGAATGATGGCTAATATATTTAAAGTCATGACAGACACATCAAAAATGAGGATAATTTAGTAACAAGTCAACTTCTAAGGAAAAAGCCAAACATAATGTTTAACATTAAAGCAAAATCATAATTAACTAAGTAAAAATTCAGTAGGAACACTAAAAATGTGTGAATATGTTTTACATGTTCTTCCTTAGGCTGATCTCTAAGACATGTCAATTGTCCAGGTATCTTTAAATATCTAGGTGTTTGATATCATGTAGATCAGAAATGCAGATAGTTGAATGAATTTTCTAGGTTTAGCTGGCTACTTAGCATCATATAGATACAGCTTGAACAACATCTTTAGACTTATGAATTAGGCATAGATAATATTTCTTGTAGGTGACATATAATGTAATGAAACCTAAAGAGTGACCATTCATCAGTTCAAGATTGTAGCTGATTATGTAAGATGACCCTCATATATATATATTTAATAAGCATTTTTTAAAATGTCATTTTGTACTAATTTATCTTGTAGATATGTTTAGCTAGTGAAAATGCCCACTGAGATAGGCAAAGTATTCAAGTTCTTTTAATGTAGGTAAAGAATTTCATTTACTGTACACAAATGGCCTTCTATAAAGGGCATAACAACCTTCCCAGTGTCAGAGAAAGAAGATGTCCTGGACCATCAATACTCCTGAAGATGTGCTTTGGCCCCTAAGAGCATGTGACTGAGATCAGAAGAACTTCAGGCTCTTCCAAGAGGCTTGCTCCATTTCTGGAGGGATTCCCTCTCAGACTTTATCACATTCTGTGGAGACTTTCGGAGAAGGCAATGGCAAGCCACTCCAGTACTTTTGCCTAGAAAATCCCATGGACAGAGGAGCCTGGTAGGCTGTAGTCCACGGGGTCGCTACCAGTTGGACACAACTGAGCGACTTCACTTTTCACTTTCACCCAATGGAGAAGGAAATGGCAACCCACTCCAGTGTTCTTGCCTGGAGAATCCCAGGGACAAGGGAACCTGGTGGGCTGCCATCTATGGGGTCGCAAGACTGAAGCGACTTAGCAATAGCAGTAGCTTGGAGACTTTATCACATTCTGTGGAAGGACTGATGTTAAAGCTGAAATTCCAATACTTTGACCACCTGATGCAAAGAGCTGACTCATTTGAAAAGGCCCTGATGTTGGGAAAGATTGAAGGCAGGAGGAAAAGGGGATGACAGAGGATGAGATGGTTGGGAGGCATCACCAACTCAATGGGCATGAGTCTAAGTAGGATCCAGGAGTTGGTGATGGACAGGGAGGACTGGCATGCTGCAGTCCATGGGGTTGCAAAGAGTCAGACAAGGCTGAGCGACTGAACTGAACCGAACTGTGGAGACTTGGTATCCTGTCTGCCCTCTCCCCCGTACACCACATTCCAGAGTGTTGGCTTTGAGACTGGCTGAACCTGCCCCCACTTCCTGGGCACTCTATTCCCCTAGTGGGAATACCTATAGGCTGTGACTAGTTCTTTCTTTTAAAAATGATCAGACCTACAGTATGGAACTGCCAGTTCAAGACTAGAAACTGTACTCAGTCTAATTTGTTGAAGCATTCTAATGACACCCAGGGTCTAATTTAGGAGTTTATTCTTGATCTGGAAGGCAATAGGGAGTCATCATGCATACCTGCTTGAGGAAGGGAGTGCCAAGATGAAAATGATGTTTGGGGAAACTACTGGTGACATCTTTGGAGTGACCTGCAGATAGAGAAATGGAAGAGAGGCAGAATAAAAACATGCTACATATGAATTTGTCTATTTCTGTCTACTAATTTTGCTTTTAGCAGTCAGCTATGTTATTAGCCTGAGTCAAGAACCTTTTACAGGTGATCTCAGGGGGAGGTAAGAAGGGAAGTGACTGGCAGCCTGGTACAGCTCACACGCCTTGTCTAAGGGACCAGTGGATGTGAATGGAAGATTAGAAGGGGTGGTAAGTGTTACCTTGACAGAGCAGTGTGGCTAGCCTGAACAGTGACTGAGATCAAAGTTACTTGAGAAACGCTTCCACTAGACAGGTTGGTGTGGAACTAACTAAGCTTATGGCTCAAGATTACTCCCAGAAGGGACCTTGGGACGGAGTCTAAAGGGAACTCTAAGAAGAATGCACAACCCATGTTTACCACCCCGAGTCCACACAGGAGGTAAAAAATACAACCACTATTTTAATGAAAAGAATGTAAAGAATTGTTCAGTGCCTATTGTTAATAGGTGCTACCGAAATCAAAAGGCCCAGAGGGAGCAGTAAGTGCAACTCCAGACTGCAGGAGGAGGGAGGAGGTTGGGGTGTCTGGGAGAGGAGGTCTGTAGGGCCACCCTTGAGTTGTATATTGAGGCTGGTCTTTTGAGGGTTGCAGAGTGGAATCAACAGCTGGAACCAACCATCAGGGTGAAGAAGGGCTGTTAGAGTGAGATGGTAGAGAAAAGCAACGTGACAACAGACAATCAGAATGGAAGCGGGATGCAAACAGGAAGGAACAACTTCCCTCTAGCATGCCCTTGTGGGAGACCATAACGTGGAGCTGCTGGCAAAGGAGGAGAAAAGGTCTTCAAGTCTCAGCACTGGTGACATCAAACAGAGTACACAAGGTCGGGTTTGATGCCGAGAGACAACAGTGTAATAACTAGGAAGCTGGGTCATTGTTTCCAATTGGTGGGATGGGTGTCACAAGTAGAGTGGTCAGTAGACACGGGTCATGGATGTACTTTGACAGAACATGATTGAGACACATGATGAGCTTGAAGCCTCTTCCAAAAAGACCTACTTATCTTGAGATCATGGAAAGCTAACGGTGAATAATAAAAATCCCATCAATAGCATCATTGCAGGAGTATCTTTTATGTGCTAGGCTAATCTGTGGATATAATCTCATTTACTCTTCACAACCATATTACCCCCATTTTGCAGATGAGGAGAGAAGAGACAGGAAGGAAATCTAGCAGATTATGATTCGAACCCGAGTCTGTCTGATTCTGAATTACCTAGGTGTTCTAAATTACCTAGGTGGTAATTACTACTTGAGTAATCTTCAGCTTTATCAACTCTCTTAAAAATAGCAATCAGTGATAGCTTCAGTAAATTTCAGCTATCTGGGGACAGTATGTAAAAGAACATGGGGATATTGAAAACTCGTGTTGGAAATGGGGGAACTCATTCAAAAAAAATCTCCTCTAGTGTGTGGACTTTGTGAGGGCTTCACAGGTATTATTAAAAAAAAAAAAAGAACCAATGCCCTTTTCCTATGTATATTTTTGCCTGGCTCACTTTTCCCTTGTTGATTTGTTTGGGCATGTTGTAAGTTTTTCTGAAGAGTTTAGTGATCTTTGGTTGATCATTCATACTTTGGTATGAGACACTGAAAACTGACAAAACCTACATTTTGTTGGTAGAGCTTCTAAAGTCTTCTAGTGGTTAACTGATATTTTGGGGTGGAATCAGCTGGTGAAGAATCTGCCTGCAATGTGGGAGACCTATGTTTGATCCCTGGGTTGGGAAGATCTTCTGGAGAAGGGAAAGGCTACCCACTCCAGTATTCTGGCCATGGGGTTGCAAAGAGTTAGACACGACTGAGGGAAATCCCATGGACAGAGAAGCCTGATGGGCTGCAGTCCATGGGGTCACTAAGAGTCCAACACGACTGAATGACTTCACTTTCACTTTTCACTTTCATGCATTGGAGAAGGAAATGACAACCCACTCCAGTGTTCTTGCCTGGAGAATCCCAGGGATGGGGAAGCCTGGTGGTCTGCCGTCTATGGGGTCGCACAGAGTCGGACACGACTGAAGTGACTTAGCAGCAGCAGTAGCAGAGAGAGTTTCGCTTTCACTTGTTTCACTTTCTCTAAGTATTGGTAACTATAGATAATTTCTCTGTCTTCCAAAGAAGAAAAATTTTCAAATTTATAGAAAAAAATTTAAGAATAGTGAATATATATAATTTTTTCTCTATCATTTATGAGTAAGTGGTCTACATGATACTCCTGCATGTATTTCCTATATATAAGGATGTTTCCTTATAAAATCAAATCATAGCCACGAAAATCAGAAAATTAACTTTGCTAGTACTTAACTTTCAGACCCCATTTAAGTTTTCCCATAATGTCCATTGTGGAAAGAATCTAGGCTAGATTACTATGTTGATTTTGTATCTCTTAGTCTCCTTCAGTTTAGGAAAGTTCTTCAGTTCTTCCTCAACTTTTATGACCTTAACATTTGTGAATGTCAGATATTTTGTGGAATGTTCTTCTATTTTGTGTTTTACTGATATTTCCTTCTGATTATTTTCGTGTTATGTGTCTTCAGCAGGAATATCTCAGCAGTAAACTTCTTATGTAACCTATCACAGGGTGGTGCATAATTTTGATTGTTCTGCTATGAGTGTTATTAAATTTGAACACTTGAGTTAGGTGATGTTTGCCAGGATTCTCCACAGTAATGTTACTTCTTTCCTTTTGTAATTAAGAAGTGTTTTGTGTGGGAGATGCTTCAAGATTTTGTAAATATCCTGTTTTTCATCAAATTTAATTCATTAGTTGGGATCAACATGAACTCACAGATTTGTATTTTCTTCAATGGTTATAATTTGTTGTGTTATTATTTTCTATTGATGCTCAAAATGCCCTGGACTTGACTAGTAAGAGCTAAGATGACCACTGTATAGCTCTGATGCAGCCCTATCATCCCTGGAGGACTTCTTTTTCTCCAGCCACAAGATCATCGAGAAGCCAGGATGATCTTATTAGTTCCTTTTAGTAGAAAATATTTAGAAACCCTGATCTCTGTGGTATGCACGCAGCACTCAGGTCCCAACGTGCTCTCCAGTTCACCTCCATGACTGCTCAGCTCTCCTTGTCCTGCTTAGTTCTCATACCCCTGGGCTGCCTTTACATTTCCCTAGAAATGGTTTGGCCTCAGATACTAATTTGAGGTCAGTTTTTCAAGAAAGGAAGAGAAGAGGGAGAATTAAGATCCATATTCTTAATGACTCTCTCAGAAAAATGGAGCAACTTCTAGAAGTTGGAGTGAGAAGGCAGAGCCACGTGGTTGAGCCCCACTACAGTGTCAAGAATGCACACACACACATGTGTGTAATATAAGTACATGCAAGTAGTGTATAACCTCTAAACCAAGTCAGTTATAATACTTTCAGAGAAGGCAATGGCACCCCACTCCAGTACTCTTGCCTGGAAAATTCCATGGATGGAGGAGCCTGGTAGGCTGCAGTCCATGGGGTCGCTAAGAGTCAGAGACGACTGAACGACTTCACTTTCACTTTTCACTTTGATGCATTGGAGAAGGAAATGTCAACCCACTCCAGTGTTCTTGCTTGGAGAATCCCAGGGATGGGAGAGCCTGGTGGGCTGCCGTCTATGGGGTCGCACAGAGTTGGACATGACTGAAGTGACTTACCAGTATAATACTTTGCTAGGTCCTCAACCAAGAAGCAAGGCTTCCCTTGTAGCTCAGTCAGTAAAGAATCAGCCTGTAATGCAGGGGACCTGGGTTTGATTCCTGGGTCAGGAAGATCTCCTGAAGAAGGAAATGGCAGCCCATTTCAATATTCTTGCCTGGAGAATCCCATGGACAGAGGAGCCTGGGAGGCTACAGTCCGTTGTGTTGCAAGAGTCAGACACAACTTAGTCCAACTAAGACTAAGTGACTAAACCACCAAGCAAAAGACAACATAGTATTTCCATACTCATTGAATGAAAACATGACTATAATGACTTTATCCAGAGCTCTTCTTGGGTTCCTAGGAGCTGACTTAGAGACAAGGATTTGGGTGTAATGATGTGTTTGGGAGGTCATCCCAGGAAATACTGGATTAGTAGAGAAGGAGATGAAGACAATTAAAGCTGTCTTCTGAGCAGTTTCATCCATCCCTGGGGATGCCTGGAGCTCAGTTCCTTAAGGGAAGTCTGGAGGTCAGTGTGAACATATTTCATTTATTCCAACTGACGGCCAAGGAAAAAGTGACATTAACCTATTACTTCCTTGGTTGTCATTGATTGAGAATTCTGAGCGACATTAACTCTCCAGAGTGGCCAACCTGACATCAACTCTCCAGTGTGATCACAGACTGATGGAAACTCCTTGGGCAGAGAGTTCTAGGTGTTTGCATGCAGTAAGTGACTGAAGACACACAAGAGGATATCAACAGGGCACTGACCCCATTTGCTATAAATGCTGTGTCTTTTCAAAGCTCTGTACTCAAAAGTGTTCATACTACCTTAGGGAGATTTTCAAGGGTGTGTTAGCTTATGCTGTAATTTGTGTTACACCCCAGTGAGACTACAGTGAACCAGAAAAACCTAATAATATATAATACACACATGTATGTAGTAATACAGTAATAAAAGCTTATAATATCTCATATTTTGAGTTTTTACTATAGTATGTACTATATATTTTATAATATTTTATAAATGTATTTATGCAGTTATAATATCAATACAGTTATATATTATGTATAACTTTATATAATATTTTATACAGTGACTCATATTTTATACAGTTAGATTTCAAAGGGGCTCCTTAAGATCAGTGTTTAAGTATTTACATTTGATGTGTAAGGAAACTAAGACTTTGAGAAGGTTAGTAACTCACTCAAGATGGCACTGCTGGTAAGTGGCTCTGTCGGGTTATAAATGGAGGCAGGGAGGCTCCAGAACCACCAGCTTCTCTGTTTGCTAAAGCAGAGCCGTTGGAGCTTCCCCAAAAGCAATAGAAAGAAGATCTCTGAGGAAGAATCACTAAAATGCTCCCAGAATCAATCACCTAGTGAAGAAACATCGATCAAGTGATGAGGAAAGCTGGGATTTAGACAGGAGGTCTGTAAATGTAAGTAATCAGCCTTAGGTTCTAATTGGAACCCTGGTGTAAAATTTTATCCTGCAGAAACCTACTGAGTTCAAAGCATCAGTCACATCTCTGGAACTCACTTCCGGCTTCTAGGAACTACTAACGAGGGAATCTCAAACAATGCAGCCGGGATGTAGAGGCTGGAAACAGGCTGTTTGCTGTTCCAGGACTCTGACCTGAGAGTTGATATGTGTAAGTCATACTCTTGAGGTCTTTCACTCACTTTTCAGTTAAAAGAAAGTTATTATGCTTCTTCCTTTTGATTCAGATTCTGACAGGTAGAAATTCTTTTATTTTTAAATTTTTAAAAATTGAAGTACAGTTGTTTTATGTTAATTTCTGCTGCACATCAAAGAGATTCAGTTATGCATGTATATGGAAATACACAAACACAAGACACACATATATATTCATTCTTCTTAATAATCTTTTTGTTATGCTATTTCCAGTATCATGGAATAGTGAACACATCCCTGAGCTATACAGGAGGATCTTGTTTATCCATTCCATATATAAGAGCTAACATCTGCTAACCTCAGCCTCCCAGTCCATCTTTCTCCCAACCTTCTGCCAGTTGGCAACTACAAGTCTGTTATCTACGTCTGTGAGTCTGTTTCTGTTTTGTTGATAGGTTCTTTTATGTCAGATTTTAGATTCCACATATATAGGTATTTGCCTCTTCAAAATAGAAATTCTTAATGCAAGAAAACTCTTATTTTCAATGTAGAGAACAACTTCTTGCCTCCAAAAAATCTAGGAAAAAAGGATACTGAGTATTGATTGTAAAGTCAATCTAAGTTTAATTCTGCATGGAAGTGATTGAAAACCATGTTAAGATGCTACAGGAAATGCCCACTGCATTTTTAAATGCCTTTAAGAAGGTAAAAAACTGTCCTTGGAATATAGGTACAGTATGGTTGAATGGTTGAATATGTATTTGGTTGAAACCAGGCCACTTCCTGTTTTAACTAGGAAGATTTTGTTTCAGCTTTAGTGTGTTTTTAAGTATGGTCTTGAAAAATGCAGTTGTAGGCACTATTTATGTTTGAGGTGATGACCTCCTTAAGTGGGTGCCTTAGGAAAGCGAGCAGGCTATGAATCTAACTAACGTGGATCGGAATTGAAGAGTTTTAAGGGTTTATTACTTCAAATGCATAGAAATCAAGCAACAATGGAAATTAGACAGAAATTACCCAGGGATAAAAATGCAGCAGGGAGGACAATACTGGCTGAATTCAAAACTCTTTCTACCAGTCACACCACTTTTCACAAGACTTTTCAAACTTTGAAGATGCCAAACAATCATCTAAGTTTTCAAGCCCTGGACTGAACTGGTGGACCGTCATTTAGCTTTGGGCATTGCTAGGGCCCAAATGGATGAGGGAGACATGTTTTGATTGTACTCAAGACCAGTCGTATGTTTTGTACAAAAAAAAAAAAAAATTGTCTTTTTTTTTTTTTTTCTTTCTCATGAGAATACATTTTGGAAGATCAGATCTTGACTTTACTGAGTCTTATACTCTAGTGATCTAAGTGAGTAAATGCTAAAGCTCCCCCACTTCCCTCCATACATTCTGAGTAATTGTCTTAACTTCTTTCT
>SJYA01012865.1:0-11453 GCA_006410615.1 Neotragus moschatus
TTTTAAAGAAAGAGGAATAAAACAATTGACATTTCCTCAATTTCATATTATGGCTATTTGATTCTTAATTTTTGTATGCTGTGGATATCTACAAAAGTGATTTAATTTGTGATCTATTCTGTGTTTATACACTATTTTAGAGGCAGAGATAATTTTGATGGACACATAGGTTTAAGAAATTCATTCTTAATTGCCTGCTTTATGAGATGATTGGATTAGTTGTTGACAACAATTTCTTAAAAGAATCAATTAAGTCACTTGTATAAACCTCAGTGGTCTTCCCTGGGAGGCTCCAGTCTGTAGGGTTGCAGAGAGTCAGACGCAGCTGAAACAGCTGAGCTCCCACACACACAGACCTTAGCAGAAAAGAACCCTCAGTGTTGTCGCAACTCTGTACGTTTCAAGTGATTTCTTGCGATTCATCATATATTTCTTATTTAACTCACTTGACATGGTGGTTTCCTCTGTGGACTCCTGTAAGTCACGTTGAACTCTCAATTTTTGAATGTTTATTAATATCTGTGTATCTGCTATTGGAAGCTATAAGTTCACTTCCTTTATATTTATTCCCCATGGAAGTTCAGTGTATGTACACCACAGCTGTAAACTCATGTCAACATAAAGCATCACGTGAATTAGCAAGAGACTTCATAACTTACCTAAGTTGTTCATAAATAAATAAAACTGAGAAAATTTTCTAAAATTCAGGGTAAACATGTTGGCAAGATTCCTCAACAGATTCTCTCAGTGATCAACTTCCCTATCATAAAACCGGTGGCAGGGCTAATTTGAAATACAATCACTTTTGGTAATACCTTGAGGGTGTCTATTACGTAACTCTTAGTTTTCCAAATCAGCATGTGGAAAACCCCCAAAATCATATCAGATGATCGCAGTAATAACAGTTAAGATCCATCCCATAGAGAATCCCCTATTTTGTTGTGCAACCCAATGGTTCAAGGTTTTTGTGGAGTTAGCACAAAATATCCCATTCGAAAAGGATCTTCACAAAGTTCCCTGCCCTTACTGGTCTCATCAGTAAAGTGCGTCATCAGAAGCAACCAGCATCTCTTTAAACTACTCAATTTTACATACGACTCTTCACACTAGAAATCAACTGATTCAGATGAAGACTACCCCTCAAAAGGTATGTAAAGGAACACGAGTTCACACAGAAAGGAATTTAAAAAGTGAAAATTAACCCTTAAAAGGAACAGTCTATAACAGGTATAAGTGTGTCTAGATTCTTTAAAAGATGGACCATTTGTCACACATGTAACACACTGAGATAATTTTGAGAGCTCAGAATTCATCGATTTCAGAGCCTCAACTTTAGTTAATCATGTAGACGTATGTCTCAGGACCTTGAAAATCGACTAGCTCTAATTCCACCAAACTACAGATAGGGAAACTGAGGACCAAAAAGAGTCAATCAGATATCTAGTAAACATCTTTTTTACTTCTTACACAGTACCTTCATTTGCTGTCTGACTGTGATGAGAAAGAGACACAATAATACTGAAAGATAGTTCCTGAATTGACCAGGATTCTGGAGAGATAAGAACAAAAAAGACCTCAATAAATATCACCTACTATGAAGCTATCTAGGGGGAAGGACTACTGGTAGCCTGAAGGCTGAAGAACGTGATAGGTGGCTGAGAAGAAGAAAAGAAAGAAAAAGTCAAATAAATAGTCAATATGTTTGAAGCTCTTTCTGATGAGAGTTTTTAAAGATAGCTTTCCATACTCTCGAATTCATTTTATACTAAAAATGTGATTTTTGGATAAAAGACCGTGGGGTCACAAAGAATCAGATATGACTGGCAACTCAACAACAGCAACATACAAAACTTATAAAAGAAATACACTTTCAATGCCTTATGCAGCAATACATCCTTTTAAGAAATTATGCAGTCAAAATCACTATGCCATTTTTTTAAACTGCTTAGCATAAAAGACTTGGAATGATCTTTATTGAGGGCTACAGTATACTCCAGTTTGAATCTGAAAAAAAAGGTGGAGTCTTGCATAACTGCGTGTCTTTATCTTCAAACTGTATTAAGTCTAAATACTGTCTGGAGTAAGTATTACTAGTGGTGGCCAGTTGTCTAATCTTGAAATAGGTATAGTTCATAAACGCAAGTTGAAAATAGTTTAGCAATCTCAAGTATATAACCCAGGTATACCGGTTGCATCTTTTCCCTTTGGGAATTAAGGTCTTGGGTTACTTTTTAAATTGACTGTAAGTATCTCTTGATATGAGGTGGGCATGGCAACCGACTCCAATGTTCTTACCTGGAGAATCCCTATGGACAGAGGAGCCGGGAGGTTTACAGTCCATGGGGTCACAGAGTCGGACACGACCGGGCAGCTAAGCACAGCACATCCCTTGACTCCAGGGCTTTTCTGGTGGCTCAGTGGTAGAGAATCTGTCTGCCAATCCAGGAGATGCGGGCTCAACCCTTGGGTCTGGAAGATCCCCTGGGGGAGGAAGTGGCAACCCCCTCCAGTACTCTTGCCTGAGAAATCTCATGCAGAGAGGAGCCTGGTGGGCTATAGTCCCTAGGGTCACAAAGAGTCAGACATGACTTAGTGACGAAACCACCACCACAACAGCTCTTGACATATTGCTGCCTAAACCCTTAGTAAGGAAATGATAGGGAAAATACATCTGAACTTACTTTTGTGTTACCCTGAAGTTTTCTCTCTGAAGATTATGTTTAAGAGAACACAGGACTTTAAAAGTTCTGATGTGGGTTTCTGCTCAGAGGCCCTCAGGGAGATGTCTAAATGTTAAGGGGTCCCTGTGGAGAGGCACTGCCCAGCAGTTCATGCAAATCCACAGTAATACTGTGTTCAAATAAAGATCTTGGTTTCCATACACCTTTTCAGAAATGTGTTTGCTTCTTTATTAAAGGAGATCTGGCTCAAGAAGAATGAAAAACATCTTCTACAATCAATGTTCACTTAACTATCACATTGCCGATATTGTCTTAGCAAATCAAAACAGAGGTAACTTTGGTGACTCCTTAGAATAACTTAAAAGAAGCATCCTAACAAGATGGTATGAGAATTAAAATGTGAAAATTAATATTCATGCATGAAGCTACCTACACCACGTTCTTTTTATGAAAACAGTAAAATGAGAGTAATGGAGATAATACTGAAGTATAAAGTTATAACCAATCACCAGTGCCTTATGTGAAAATGGTTAAAGTTTAAATCACTCAATTCTAAAGAATCTGAGTACAAAGGATTAGGTAGTAGGCATATTTTCTCAGTTTCTGCAATCAAGGAAGTTTTGTTGAGGAAGGTAATGAAATCTTTTAACTTAACATATTTAATCAGCATTGCATTGTGGTTTTTAGGCTAAAAATAAATAAGTAAATACTACTTCCAATGAATATGTGTGATTGAAAAATTTTTAGTAATTTTAAGGTAGATTGAGTAAAAGCGAATTTAGGAACTTCATAACTGATAGCTTGTCCACTTTTTGGTTTTTCTTTTGCTACATTCGTAGGTGATTAAAGTATAAAAATGGAAATATGAAAATGACCTAGCAAAGGAAAGATACTGATTACTTCTATAACCAGAGGGGTATCAGGAAATGGAAAGGGATTTGGAGTCCTCCACTGTGTATTTGTTTTTTAATTGCTTGGAGTACATAGAGAAAAATGTTACAAGTTATAAATCTTGGTTGTGGGAAGATGATGGTGTTTATTATATTGTTTTTACTTTTCAGTATAGTCTGAAATATTTGTAAATTGAAAATGAAATTTTCTCCTATTTTTAAAATTCCAACTAAAGAAGACATGTTTATATGTGATTCGTTTAGTGAAAATTTTAAAATTTCATTTGATTTCGTTTTCTTCTGAGTTCAAAATTTATATTTAAAATAAGTAAATTTATGTAATTTATAAAACTATCTGCTAAACAAAACACTCAGCAGAAAGATAAAATCCTAAATATTTTAAATATATTCTGATACCTGAGGAGCTTTCTCTCCCCCTTTTATGTTGGTATAGTTTATTTGGGGACATTTTATATGCTTCAATATGAATTAACCTTTTAGAGGCATAAACATGACAATTTTATTCAAGATATCAATTAATGAAAATGTATAATTTGGTTTTGTCTTATATTTATAAACACTGTAAATACAGAAATACACTTCGTGGAATGTTGTAGTAAGAAAAGTTTTACTATACTTCAGGCTAAAGTTCCATGGAATTTTATGTTTCCTTTTCTTAGTTAACACAATTTTGGAACATAACAGCCCCTTGTATCACTAAGAGTGGACACGTGAAAAATTTAAAGCAATCATTATACATGTTTTTCTACATCGGATTTGTTAGGCAGGAATCACTATTTTAAATATTCTTGCAAAACCTCCTCATAACAGCAAAGGACCAAGTTGGTTTAAATGTAAGCTGCACCCAAATAGCCTTGGCTATAGCTATAGCCACTGTATTAATTACTAAAGGAATCAGATGTAAGTTTCCAGGTCTTGACTTTTTATTTTAATGTGGGCACCCTAGCCCCTGGATGGTCTGCTTGCTCAGCTTGCCTGCTCATTCACAGTCTGAAGTTTGCACACAGTTTGCCATAACAGGAAAGTCCTTCCAATGGTGTTGCACCTGGACCAGGCAGGCACACGGGGAGCAGAGGTCAAGGCCAGCTCTTAATAAGCATTGACTCCACAGACTTCAGACTGTGAAAGCTCCAGACGACCCCCGCGGCGCCATCTTACAGCTCTGATTTCCTTCTTTTCAGGATGTAGTATAATCCATAAGTACAACCGAATCACAAGCAGCTTAGTCTTTGTTTTTTATCTTCCAGTTTTGTTTTGTTTTTCCCCTCCATGGAGATTTCAGAAATTAACCCTCTTCTGTCCTCAGACTAACCAAAGAGTGGATCTCTTCATCGTCACTATTTTCAGTTTAAATCTTTTTTTTTTAATTTTCCTTTTCTTTAAATTAATTTTTACTGGAGTATAGTTGCTTTACAACGTTGTTAGTTTCTGTTGTATAGCAAAGTGGATCAGTGATAATGTATGCGTGTGTGCGTGATTAGTCCCTTTAGTCCCGTCCAACTCTTTGCGACCCCATGGCCTGTAGCCTGCCAGGCTCCTCTGTCCATGGGATTCTCCAGGCATGAACACTGGAGAGGGTTGTGATGCCCTCCTTTAGGGGATCTTCCCTGACCCAGGGATTGAACCCTGTATCTCCTGCACAGGCAGGTGGGTTCTTTACCACTGTGCCACCTGGGAGGCCCCAGTCCTCTGTTTCAGATCTCCTTCCCATTTAGGTCACCACAGAGCACTGCATGCGGTTCCCTGTGCTACCAGCTTAAATCTTCACGTCTTTTCAGGGCACGACGTAGGTACTTTGTGAAGTGACTTACAACAACCAGAGCAGTGGCCAGTGTTGCATTTTCCCCCAATACAGTTAATAATGTCTTGATAGGGGGCTAATCGTAACAAGGCAAATCAGTGAAGTCAGTCTCTCTAATGAATGCTTCTAAGGCAATAAGCTTAGATACCTAAAACCTTAAATGGCATGTTTTGTTTCACTCTGAGGCCCCATCCCTCAGAGGCTACAGTTACACACAGGCTTCTGGATAATCTGGCCATAGGATGAACATGTCTCTAGTCCCCTTTTCTGACACATTCTCCTCATTTTTGGATTATCTGGTCAGCTCACATGCTCCCATTCTGACGGACATAATCTTTTTCACACTTAGGTTCTGTTTCTCTAGTCCAGCGTTTTCAGAGGGAGAAGTTAGGTCCTTACGATTGTAATAGTACCTTCTCTGCAGGAAAGACACCCAGTCACGTGTGCATTGCCAGGATGAACAGAGTCCAGCTCATGCGCATCCCTGGAGAGTAGCCTTCCATCCCCACGTGGGCACAGACCACGTGCTGGAAGCAGCGGCTGGCCAATCAAATTCAGTCTTATTGGTCCACAGCCATGCAGAATTTCAGGATGCCAGAGACACCTGCCTCTGATGTCCTATACATCCTGCTAGCCCCATCCTCCCCACAGTTGAAAAATATAGTTTAAGCCTCTTCTGTATAGCGCAATGAACTATACTCAGTATTTTGCAATAGTCTAGAAAGGAAAAGAATCTGAAAAAGAATCTAAATATATGTAATGAATCACTGTACTGCACACCTGAAACCACTACAACATTGTCGATCAACTGTGTTTCAGTACCATATATATACGTGTGTGTGTGTGTGTGTGTGTGTGTGTGCGCACGCGCGTCTATGCTTTTTCTTGTCTGGCTCTTTGTGGCCCCAAGGACTGTAGCCTGTCAGACTCGCCTGTCCATGGGATTTTTCAGGCAAGAACATATATATATATATAAACTATATATATATAGTTTAAAAGTTACAGCTCTGAGTGTGACCCTTAGCTGGAGAGTTCAGGCTGAGGCCAGTACTACCCAAGTAGAAATGGCTGAGAACCCAGGACAGCAGGTGGGAAACCTCAAAGGTTGGGGTGTGTGCGAAGTCTGGGGAAAGAGCCTTGAGAAGGAGTGTAAAAACAGATCCAAAGGGGGTTCCCAGGAGAGCCAAGGAACCCTTGTTTCTCAAGGACCTCCATCCCCAACAGACCCTCACTGTGATGCGGAACAGGAAAGGGGAGACATTTTGCACAGCTCGCAGCTTCAGCGTGGGTCACGCGTTCTCCTGAGCTGTCCCCTAAAGCGCCAGGACACACAGGCTGAGAGGCAGAGGGACGAAGCTCCACCACGACCCCGCAAGAAAAACACCTGCATTCCCTTAGTACCTGCCATTACTAATGGTCCTGCAGAAGCAAGAGCACATCTGCTCTTCAGATTAACATGGGAGAAGGGAAGGTGGGAGGAGCTCAGAGTCCCACTTCTTCTTCTTTTCTTTTCAAAAACGTTTACTGGAGTTGTTTGCAGCTATTGTATTGGTTTCTGCTGCACAGCAAAGTGAATCAGCTACAAGGATGCATGTAGCCCCTCTTTTTGGGATTTCCTTCCCATTTGGGGCACCACAGAGCCCTGAGCAGAGCCCTCTATGCTGAACACTAGGTTCTCATCAGTCATCTCATGTATGGAGTTCTACTTCTTATTCACACCTGTTGTGGGTGTCTTAGATTCAACCACCTGAAATTACCACCCCAAGATAATTTTAATCATTTTCCCCAAGATCCCATTTTCCACCACCTCCCTCACATACAGGTCTAAATTTATTGCTCATTCAAATCTATAATTTAAACATTAAACCTAAAAGGTAAACATTATGTATAATTTAATACCTTGACTCTGAATTATGCTTCAAGTTTCTGCTTCTATTTTGACTTCTTCTATTTCTGACTACATTTCAGAGTAGCGGAAAGAGAACGGGCTAAATCACTATCCTATGTATATTTCTAATGAATTTTTAGAATCATAAATCACTGGAAAAACCTTACCAGATATGAGCAAGATATAGTAATCAAAGCATATACTTAATGGCATCCTGAGAGTTCTAATATTTTGGTATCACAAGTTGACTCAGATANTCAGAGTAGCGGAAAGAGAACGGGCTAAATCACTATCCTATGTATATTTCTAATGAATTTTTATAATCATAAATCACTGGAAAAACCTTACCAGATATGAGCAAGATATAGTAATCAAAGCATATACTTAATGGCATCCTGAGAGTTCTAATAGTTTGGTATCACAAGTTGACTCATATAAATATATATATGTATAGAGGGCATATATACACACACACATGACATTCATCTCAGATGACAGTCATCTCAGAAATTTAAATTATAAGGTTCAAAACAAATCGACTTTGCATGCTTAGAACATGCCTTCATAGTTGTGAATCCCATGGGTGATTCCATTTTAATTTTTGTGTAATTTGGATGCAAAGAAATTCTAATTGACCTTATCAGTCATAAGGTGCATTTTTTTTTTTAAACAGTTCCACTAATGTGGCTTTTGATGAGGCATCCCATTTTTGACAAACTAGCAGACTGGCTTGCGATCAAAGTTACCTGAAGCAGACTGTGCAAAGAATTCCGGACAGACACAGGGCTGTTGGATGGCCAATAGCGTTTCAGTTCCCTGATGGCTGATTTGGAGTCTTTCTTATCTCTACCACACATTTTTGAAAACATATCCCTTGGGTGTGTGCTCCTTTCTGTCTTTATTACTCCAAATAATCAGGTTCAGAAAGAAACCTTGTTTTCGTCTAACACTTTTGCTATTCTAAAATTAAACTTTTCAAAAGAGAACATCTTCGCGGTAATAAACGTGGAAGAAAACTGATTCAAAAACTTACTGGAAGGAGAAAACTGAGGATTGCATGCCCACTTTTACGGCAAATATGATTTGCTGAGCTATATGACTCTGCAGATTATAACCAGTTCTTGATGTATCTTTCACTAATTCCGAGTCTAAACGCAATGTACAGAAAAACATAGCTTTTCTTTATATAATAACTATACACATTATGAACCAAGAATTTTAGATAGTGGATATTTTCATGGTAAATTTAATATTTATATATATATATGTATGTTCTAGTAATGATGATTTATTCAAGTGACAAGGAAAATAAATTTAGCATCATCCTCTTTCTTCTGAACTCAACCAGTATGCTAAATCTCGGTGCCTTTTTAAGCAATAAATGGCTTTCCTGCTAGTTGAGAGACTATGGAAGTGCCTGAGAACTTAAAAAAACAGTCATCTCAAATGATTTGCACTGAAGATTAACTTTGCAGCTATATTAATATTAGTGAAAATGAAATATCTTTGATTCGTTTAGACTGGCTGGTAAGACGCAAACACAAAGACAAAACTGAGGCAAGGAGGCTCACAATGCCTCCACTATTTCTCCACTGGCCCTTCCTCTGCACATGGTCAATTAGAATTGAAAATCCTGTGCTGATTTCATTCGCTGGAATTTTTAAACAGGTCAGGAAGAAAGATGTTATTGAAAGGAAAATCTCATCTAAATAAGAAAGGAGCGCAGGGCCATCTGGCCTTAGCCATACGTATAAAAAGTTATTTCAGCTGAACTGCAGGACTGATGCTTCAAAAGGTGTGCCAAAAATCAACCCCAAACCTGTTTACTGTAAAATGTCCCCAACGTTCCTCCTTAAGCCTCCAAATATGCGATACACAGCTCATTTCCTATCTGTGATTCATGAGCCGCTCTGACCCCAGCGCCTCCCTGAGCTTCCCGGGGTCTCAGGCAGTAGCAGGGCGCTCAATCACTCTTCAGACACATCTCCCTCATGGGGTATCCACAGGGCCGTGGACCTTGCGAAAATGGTGAAAATGACTTTGATAGTTTTCCCTCAAATGGATTTAGAGCGCAGCCTGCCTGGAGGCTTGGAAGGCTAAAACCTGAGGCTTGAAGCAACCAACCAAACCAGTTCCCCTTCTTTCCTCCTTGAGACTGGTGGTGGGCTGCTGGGCAGTCCCTGTGCGGTGCCCGGCTGGGCATCCACTCAGAACACTTCCAAGCCCTACGCCTGAAAGCTTAGCTTGAAAACAACAAAACAAAACCCAAATCTCTCTTTTCATGAAAAGAAATTACAAATGTGAGTCCACTTTCAGAAATCATCTTCCTAATGGTAAGAAACAGAAAAGGTTTAAAAAATATGGTTTTTGCTGTTTGCCAAGTAAGAGTCCTATGTTTCAATATAATAAAAATATTTTTGATATGAGGCATTTGCAAGAATTATACCATCAATACCTTCATTTAGCCAGTATCTGAGCACAGACTTAGTTAGCTGGCATCACCACCCAAATTTCATTGTCTTAAAATGTTAATAAACTGACTCAAGAACATCTTTAAAACTCTGATTATAACATAATACTATTTTAATAATTATTTTTTGCCATAAGACTATGTTAAAATATGTCCTTTATATCAACCATATGTGCTACATGCAGGTCCAAAAATACAGGATTATAACATCAACACATGTTAAACAAGATTACAGGTTTCAACCAGTCTTTTGAGAAATAATTGAATTAGGTATATTCTATCCAAGAAACACAAGAATCCTGATAAATCCCTGACATCAGATGTCATTGATTGTTTTTGTGTACTTACTATGTTTGTTCTGCCATTTCAAATAAATCATTACTATTGTGTGAGAGGAATAAGCTGTCCTATAGTAAACTGTTCTTTCTCTGTTATGCTCTGAAAAACCATTTGTTCTTGAATTGGTGTTACGTAGTTCAACTGTTTCAATCAAGTCCATTATCTTCTTTTCTTTGGAAGATGACTTTTTAGTAACGTATTCCCAGCGGGCCATGCTATGTTTTGCTTTTAGAAAGTAGGTGAAATTTAAATCCAACTATTTGCTTGTTTTTTAACCTTTAATAAAAACAATTCTATAATTCATCCTCAGGCAAGAACGTTGGGAAATCCGTTTATGTAAAAATTATGGAGTCAGGTCCAAGAATTTCTCAGAAAAGTTACTTATTAGTTCACACTGGAGCTCTGCCCCACAGAATGTCACCTAACTTGTGTAGCTTGCTCGTTCTAACTACGAAATGTGTTAGTTCTTTAGGCTGTATACTTTTATCAATAAATAGTAACATGAAAGCAGAAAAGAACGAGACACCTTTTCATTTGTTTTGAAAGAATTACATGTCACAGCAACAAAATGAATCTCATTAATTTGTGTTAAATAAATACTGCTGTTCATGTACATGTGATTTGCAAACCTTTCAAAGTTAACCCTTTTTTAGTGTGCAAGAAATAAGCATTAAGAGAAAATTCCAAAATTAAGAAAATAACATGTTAAATACTCAGCATATAAGAACGGGTAACATACCCAGTCATTTTATATTAATGAAGATTAATTTAAACTACAGACCAAAACTTGGTAATTAAGAGACGTTATGTATACACAGTTGTTCTGTGTTTGTGTCTCAGATATGGCAATGTGCTTTGGTAAAATTATGAAACTTTGTTCTCTTTGAGTTCAGTAAAATAAAATAATGTACTTAAATACACACATCATTAAAAATCTGTGAACAGTTGTTTGGTGAATCACTGTATAGTGTAAGACCCGTAAAATAGGCTTGAAAATAAATACAAATGCTGAACCACCCCGCAAAATTTTAACCCAACTCTCATCTACCCCAAAGTACACGAACAGAGCGTTACTTCTAAAAAATCATTTGTATACGTTCTTCCCTCTCACAATAAGTAAATAGTAAAAATGATTGAATAGGTGACAAAAATTTGAGTAGCAAATAAAAATCACCAAGTCATAACAGATATCAGAACCGCAGCATTTTTATCCGCATGATTTCAACATGCTCCACATTTCCACACCCTATTTACATCATTGAAATTCAGCCACCTCTGAAATGTTCAACTAGCATGTTAATCAGGCTGCCCAGGGTCAGGAAACTCTGCCTGACTGCATGTATCTTGGTAAATATGGCCATCC
>SJYA01012866.1:0-11452 GCA_006410615.1 Neotragus moschatus
CTACCTGTTTTTGAAGACATTGTTCTGCTATTCTGGATGCCTGACGACCTCTGCCAGCATTCAGAAGTTCTTTTGTAGATTTTCCTCTGTGTTGAAATGTTCTTTGATTGAATTTGCTGGGGAGAAAGTGGTCTCCCCGTCCTATTCCTCCGCCATCTTCTCCGAATCCCCTTGAATGTTGAGTTTTAAGTCAAGTTTTTCACTCTCCTCTTTCACTTTCATCAAGAGGTGTTTAGTATTTCTTCACTTTCTGCCATAAGGGTGGTGTTATCTGCATATCTGAGGTTATTGATATTTCTCCTGGCAATCTTGATACCAGCTTTTGTTCATCCAGTCCAGAATTTCACATAATGTACTCTTGTATATAAGCTAAATATGCAGGGTACCAATATACAACCTTGAAGTATTCCTTTCCTGATTTGTAACCATTTAGTTATTCCAGGTGCAGTTCTAACTGTTGCTTCTTGATTTGTATATAGATTTCTTAGGAGACAGGTCAGGTGGTCTGTTATTCCCATGTCATTAAGAATTTTCCAGAGTTTGTTGTGATCCATACAGTGAAAGCATTTGGTATAGTCATAAAGCTGATGTAGATATTTTTCTGGAACTCTCTTGATTTTTCAATGATCCAATGGATGTTGGCAATTTGATCTCTGGTTCCTCTACCTTTTCTAAATGGAGCTTGAACATGCAGAATTTCATGGTTCACCTACTGTTGAAATTTGGCTTGGAGAATTTTGAACATTACTAGCGTATGAGATGAGTGCAATTGTGCAGTAGTTTAAACATTGTTTAGCATTGCCTTTCTTTGGGATCGGCATGAAAACTGACCTTTTCCAGTCCTGTGGTGACTGCTGAGTTTTCCAAATTTGCTGGTATATTTAGTGCAGCACTTTCACAGCATCATCTTTGAGGATTTGAAAGAGCTCGACTGGAATTCCATCACCTCCACTAGCTTTGTTCACAGTGATGCTTCCTAAGGCCCACTTGACTTTTCATCCTAGGATGTCTGGTTCTAAGTAAGTGATCACACCATCGTGGTTATCTGGGTCATGAAGATCTTTTTTGTATTGTTTCTCTGTGTATTCTTGCCACCTCTTCTTAATGTCTTCTGCTTCTGTTAAGGCTATACCATTTCTGTCTTTTATTGTGCCCATCTTTACGTGAAATATTGCCTTGGTATCTCTAATTTTCTTGAAGAGATCTCTAATAATTCCCATTCTTTTGTTTTCCTCTATTTCTTTGCACTGATCAGTGAGAAGAGCTTTCTTATCTCTCCTTGCTATTCTTTGGAACTCTGCATTCAAATGGGTATATCTTTCCTTTTCTCCTTTTCCATTAGCTTCTTTTCTTTTCACAGCTATTTGTAAGGCTTTCTCAGACAACCATTTTGTCTTTTTGCATTTCTTTTCCTCTGGGATGGTCTTGACCACTGCCTTTTGTACAGTGTCACAATCCTCCATCCATAGTTCTTCAGGCACTCTGTCTATCAGATCTAATCCCTTGAATCTATTTGCCACTTCCACTGTATAATAGTAAGGGATTGGATTTATGTCCTACCTGAATGGTCTAGTTGTTTTCCCTACTTTCTTCAATTTAAGTCTGAATTTGGCAATAAGGAGTTCATGATCTGAGCCACAGTCAACTCCTGGTCTTATTTTGCTGAAAGTATAGAGCTTCTCCATCCGTGGTAGAAAGCAATTTAATCAATCTGATTTTCGTATTGACCATCTGGTGATGTGTAGAGTCTTCTTTTGCATTGTTAGAAGATGGTGTTTGCTATGACCAGTGCATTCTTTTGGCAAAAGAATTTAGTATTAGTATCTATTAGTATTTGTCCTGCTTCATTCTGTATTCCAAGGCCAAATTTGACTGTTACTCCAGGTATTTCTTTACTTCCTACTTTTGCATTCCAGTCACCAATAATGAAAAGAACATCTTTTGGTGGATGTTAGTTCTAGAAGGTCTTGTAGGTCTTCGGAGAACCATTCGACTTCAGCTTCTTCAGCACTATTGGTCAGGGCACAGACTTGGATTACTGTTTTATTGAATCAAACAGAGATTAGAAACGAACAGAGATTATTCTGTCATTTTTGAGACTGCATCCAAGTACTGCATTTCAGACTTTTTTGTTGACTATGATCACTACTCCATTTCTTCTAAGGGATTCCTGCCCACAGTAGCAGATGTAACATTCATCTGAGTTAAATTCACCCATTCCAGTCCATTTTACTTTGCCCCTAAAATGTCAGTGTTCACTCTTACCATCTCCTGTTTGACAGCTTCCAATTTGCCTTGATTCATGGACTTAACATTCCGGGTTGCTCTTTACAGCACCAGACTTCACTTGCATCACCAGTCACATTCACAACTGAACATTGTTTTTGCTTTGACTCCATCTCCTCATTCTTTCTGAAATTATTTCTCCACTGATCTCCAGTAGCATATGGGCACCTACCAACCTGAGAAGTTCATATCTCAGTGTCCTATGGTTTCGCCTTTTCATACTATTTGTGTGGTTCTCAAACAAGAATACTGAAGTGGTTTGCCATTCCCTTCTCCAGTGGACCATGTTTTGTCAGAACTCTCCACCATGACCCGTCTGTCTTGGGTGGCCCTACACAACATGGCTCATAGTTTCATTGAGCTAGATAAGGCTGTGGTCCATGTGATGAGATTGGTTAGTTTTCTGTGATTATGGTTTTCATTTTGTCTGCCCTCTGATGGAGAAGAATAAGAGGCTTATGGAAGCTTCCAGATAGGAGAGACTGACTGAGGGGGAAACTACATCTTGTTCTGATGGGCAGGACCATACTCAGTAAATCTTTAATCCAACTTTTTGTTGATTTGCTGGGCTGCGTTCCCTCCCTGTTATTTGACCTAAGGCCAAACTATGGTGGAGGTAATGAAGATAATTGCAACCTCCTTCAAAATGTCCCATGCATACATGTATCATTTTAGTTGGGATAATGGCAGACTTCCCCAATGACTCAGCAGGTAAAGAATCTGCCTGTAATGCAGGAGACTCAGGTTGAATCCCTAGTTCAGGAATTACCCCTGAAGGAGGAAATGGCGACCCTTTCCAGTATTCTTGCCTGAAAAGTTCCATGGACAGAGGAACCCGGCAAGCGACAGTCCAAAAGGTCACAAAGAGTCGAGCAATTTCCTTAATGGAAAAAATGTCACTACCAAAGAAGAGACTGTTACCTGAATAAAATTATGTGACCAATGGAAACCTGACTGTGGAACTGACATTCTTACCTCAATAGGCAATTTTCCAAATACTTCTTTTACTTTGACTCAGTTGCTCTGTATTCTGTCTACTCAATAGAACTACCCTTTTGGGATATGTTTGTTTATTTTTGTTGCTTTCTAATAGCAGTCTGGCTAATTATTAGTGTCACTATCCCATTTTATGAAATTTTTCTTAGTAATTCCAAGGTGAAGTTAAGGTTAAAGTTTCTGTTAACTTTCATGATAAGGAATTAAAAATGTTCACCAGTGCTCATAGCCTTTGCTTAAGACCTACAGTTTCTGTTCTCATTCCAATTCTGACTACTGCTGACAATCAGAGTGTTTCTGAAATTCTTCAATAACCAAAACTTCATCAAAGGACACAGATTTGATTATTATAAGCCAAAAACTAACTGTTAGTCTTTCTTTGTTTGTTGTAGAGATTTTCACTCACATTTACTCTGAACTTATATAATTCAACCCTTGCCCCACCAACTTAAAAGAGCAAGAACAGATGTGTACAATTGGAATTTGTATGTTAGGAAGTAAAAGACCATTGATCCAGCAATTGTTTAGGTGCTCAGATATCTTAATACTCAGTAACTGCTGTAAAGTCTTGTCATTCAGCATCTGATGACTTGATCTGAGCCTAGAAAAGAAAAATTACAGGAAAACACTCTGCAAAGTGAGTCATGTGCATGGAATTCCCTGACTCTGGTTTTGGTGAAAAGTTTTGTTTGTAAATGTAAGTGCATTAGCAGAAGACCAATATTTAAAATGATTCTTGGATACTTGTTCGTGTCACTTTTGAGACATATCTTGTGAAATTTGGCAGTCTGATATACTATATTCCTGATATTCTGGCACTATCCACCACATTTCCCTACATTGAAATAATCTCTTTCTCTCCAATACCCTAATTATGCCAAGATAATCAATCATAATTCCTTTTTACCCAGGAAATATATATATAGGATATCTTCACTAAAGATATTCAATTTGGCAAGGATAAATAACAAGGGAATTACATTCATTATAGTAGAAATTATGTCAGATTTGTAGATATCTAGGTTTTATTTCTCACTTAGAATCTGTTTCTGACTGGACTTAACATTTTTATGGTAACTTTCATTTGACTTCGAATGATATTTACAACAAGTACACTGGTGTTAATTTCAGTGTAAGATCTTAACTTTTTTCCCTACAGTGTAAGTTTAATTTTCCAAGATATTTGTGTGTTAACCCAACTTAAAGTAGTTCAGCTGGACAAGAGAATCCGTGTGTCTTAAAAAAATTAAAAAAAGTTTAAATAGTTAATTTCAATTAACACAAATAATATTATTTTATTCAGCCTATTTGGGTCATTTAATTTCACTGACTCTAATTCCATTATCTCATTTTTTTTTAAGCTCTAACTTTGCCTTCCATATTAACTTGTTTATTTCCATATGCTAATTTATTTCTTAATTCTCTCTTCAGTTCAGTTCAGTTGCTCAGTCGTGTCTGACTCTTTGCAACCCCATGAAATGCAGCACGTCAGGCCTCCCGGTCCATCAACAACTCTTGGAGTTCACCCAAATTCATGACTATCAAGTCAGTGATGCCATCCAGCCATCTCATCCTCTGCCATCCCCTCTCCTCCTGCCCCCAATCCCTCCCAGCATCAGAGTCTTTTCCAATGAGTCAACTCTTTGCACGAGGTGGCCAAGGTACTGGAGTTTCAGCTTTAGCAGCTTTCCTTCCAAAGGTCACCCAAGACTGATCTTCTTTAGAATTGACTCTTAATGATCAGTATATCTGGTCTCTCTCCTTCCCTCAACTCACTGGACCCTTCCTAAATCTTTTCTTTGTCTCTAATCAACTTTTTCAAAAGTTACTGTAAAATATTTGTAGAGGAGAAACAACTTTCAGTTATTCATTTTGGAAAGAAATCATAAGTGCTTGTCTTTGAATAACTTGTTTCTCAAGGCTACTTAAATGGATTGATGGGTTTTTTTTGTTTGTTTTTGTTTTTCATTCACTTATTCATATATGCCTGCTTTCATGTTCTATGCCAGAAATAAACTTCAGGACATTTTAGTACTGGTCATATAGAAAAATTAACTCATTACTTTCTTTGCTTAAATTTTGTATGTTAGAAAAGTTCCAATTCAATTTCCCAGTTATTGATTTTATGATTTTTCAGGATAATAAAGGATCTGATAATTTCCTATGGACTTACATGGAAGAAGACTCTTTTCTTCCTATGGTAAAAGAGGAAAGATTTAATATTCTAAGCTTTGAGGAAAAAAAAAAAAGCCTGGACTCTAATTTTCTCAGATGCTATTTGTTTTCCATAAATACTTACCTAGTATACTGAAATATAATGATACTTACTATAATGAAAAGTGAACAGTTTTGTGCGTGGAAGAACACAGGTCTGAATAAGCTCAAACAATATAAAATGACATTGAAAAGCCAATGAAAAGAAAGTTGCTGTACAGCATTTGTAGAGGAGAAACAACTTTCAGTTATTCATTTTATATTCTAAGCAGGAGCTCTGTAACAAAAGATAGATTAACAGGAGAAAAACAAACAAGTTTATTAACAAGACTATCTCAGATACACATGTGAGAAACTCAGGGATGAGTGACTCTAAAATGTGGCTTACAATTTAAGTGCATACTGCAGCTTAATAGAAAATACACTTTTAGAGAGATGGCAAAACAAAGGAAAAGGATCTTGAATATTTAGGGTTTGAAAATTGTGAGAAAACAAACATATGGGAAACTAGCTGTAAATGAAGACTAGTTTGTAATGTTTGTTATGTAGGCTCCTCCTGGTGCCCTCTGTAAGGCTGATAAGAGTCTAAAGTTGCTTCAGATGATCAAGTTTAGTCCTTTGAAGTAGAGAAAAGAGGGAAGATATTTCTATAAATTTATCTTCTGCTCAGAAGCAAACAGAAGGCAGAGAGCTTTCCTTGTATCTAATGCCCCTTGATGGTCTTCTATTCAAAATGTGTGTGCTCAGTTGCTCAGTCATGTCCAACTCTTTGCAACCCCATGGACTGTAGCCCGCCAAGGTCCTTGGTCCATGGGAATTTTCCAGGCAAGTATATTGGAGGGGGTTGCCATTTCCAATTTTAGAGGATCTTCCCAATCCACAGATGAAATCTGCATTTCCTGAGTCTCCTGCATTAGCAGGTAGATTCTTTATCACTGAGCCATAATCTATGTCAAAGAGATGTATTTTGGGGAAACATGTTCTGATTTCCTTTATATCATTATACGTATGAAAGGGGTGTTTTCTATACTGGAGAGTTCAGTAACCTGTGAATGTGTGTGTGTGTGCTGTGCGTGCATGTATGTGTGTGTCTCTGGGTCTCTGCATAAGTCTGTATGTGTATGTATATGCATACTTGCACACACAAAAAAAGACAAAAATATTTGCATACAGACTTGAATGCTTATGGTGTTCCTAGAGCCTGTCCTCTGCTTTGGGAGAACCCATTCAGAAGACTCTCATTTCTTCTTAATCTCTGCAGCAGCTGGATACACTAATCATCTAAATTCTTGGCTATATACAGCCACTGCTTTCCTTTATAATCCTTCTCAAAAATTCTACCTTCAATAAATTATAATAATTACATATTTCACCTATTTCCATGTTGTGTCATTCTATTAATTGCTTAACCAAGATTTTCCCAAGTCATAATAACCACTAAGACATACAGTATTTTTGTAATTATGTTGAACAAAAATAAGAAAGCAAGAGTACACTGAAATTTTAGGGCATTCTTGTCCCAACATTTCCAAGATACTCCGTGGAAGAGCCTGAACTACTCAGAATAAGGATTTATGTATTCAGAATGGATATGTTTTATATATATGTGTGTGTGTGTGTATGTGTGTTATATTCAGTTCAAAAGTATCGCCAAATATACTCGTCCAATTAAGTCACCTCTTTTGATAAGCAACTCTTGAGAAATTAACATCTTCCTAAGAATAATTTAATCAAGTAGACAAATTGACTAAAATCTAATTGAATACTACAATCTTCACTAAGAGCCTTAGGCAGTTCAAGAGCATTAGAAACTAAAAGAATAGACTCAGGTGAGCATGCAGGGAGGTTTCTCAGCAGTTTCCAAGGTTGAGCGGCAGTCATCACCTGATGCTTTGGAGGGATTGAAAAAGGCAGACCTGGATTCTGGTTTCTGCTGTTGGCAAGTTCAAGAGATGGAGAAGCACAGTTCCTGAACTATGCTTTGTCTCTTTTCTCTCTTTTGTTGTGACAAAAGGCAATCTGAGCTTCAAGAAACTGAGCTGATTTAATTATTCACTCATAGTTTCAACAGTCCAACCAGTATTAATGAAATCCTTACCATCCACCAGGTTCCTAGCCTGTAGATTGGTATACAGGGGTTCTGTTCAGTTCAGTTTTTCAGTCATGTCTGACTCTTTGTGACCCTGTGAACAGCAGCAGGCCAGGTCTCTCTGTCCATCACCAACTCCCGGAGTCCACTCAAACCCATGTCCATTGAGTCAGTGATGCCATCCAAACATTTCATCCTCTGTCATCCCCTTCTCCTGCCTTCAATTTTTCCCAGCATCAGAGCCTTTTCCAATGAGTCAGATCTTCGCATCAGATGGCCAAAGTATGGGAGTTTCAGCTTCAACATCAGTCCTTCCAAAGAACACCCAGGACTGATCTCCTTTAGGATAGATTGGTTGGATCTCCCTGCAGTCCAAGGGACTCTCCAGAGTCTTCTCCAACATCACAGTTCAAAAGCACCAATTCTTCGGCACTCAGCTTTCTTTATAGTCCAACTCTCACATCCATACATGACTACTGGAAAAACCATAGCCTTGACTAGATAGACCGTTGTTGACAAAGTAATGTCTCTGATTTTTAATATGCCATCTTGGTTGGTCATAACTTTCCTTCCAGGGAGTCAACGTATTTTAATTTCATGGCTGCAATCCCCATCTGCAGTGATTTTGAAGCCCAGAAAAATAAAGTCAGCCACTGTTTCCACTGTTTCCCCATCTATTTCCCATGAAGTGTGGAACCAGATGCCATGATCTTTGTTTTCTAAATGTTGAGCTTTAAGCCAGCCTTTTCACTCTCTTCTTTCACTTTCATCAAGAGGCTCTTTAGTTCTTAATTTTCTGCCATAAGGGTGGTGTCATCTGCATATCTGTGTTTATCAATACTTTTCCCAGCAACCTTGATTTCAGCTTGTGCTTTTTCCAGCCCAACATTTATCATGATGTACAGGTAAAAATGTGAGCATTTGTCTTAGAATCTCGTTCATGACTGTTTGAGGAAAGAGGTTCTTATCATACCCTGTTTCAGTTTTCATATCCTATTTTCAGTTTTGTTTTTACCTAGATCTTTATTTTACCAAGGAATAATTTTGGTTTTCATTTTTAGATTTTAACCTTTTAGCTTTTTTCTTGGGGTATATATGTTGTTTTACCTCATACAATTTTATATGTTGCTAACACTATTATAGTTGCTGATTCAGCTATCCAAATCTCTAAATTAAATCTCCTGTAACTGGAAATATGTCAGTAGTACAACTAACATAGAATTATAAGAGATATTGGGAAAGTTCAGAAATGTTGGTGGTGAAAGAAAGGAGGTCTTCTTGGCTTGCTGTCTGTGATGCCTGTGTCTGAGAGGATGGTGGTCACAATGAATTCGTTTTAAACATGCTGAGTTTAAGAAGCTGTCAACAAGAATCTGCAATAATCCTGGATTACAAACATGAATTTGTAATGGTTTCCAAGCTTCATCCTTTCTTCTTCCTTCAAATTCCCCTTCTGAATTGCTACTCTACATGGTTGTTTCATAGGGTTTAGAAGCATGAAATAGATCTGGTTGTAATACATCTTAAAAGTGACAGTAAGCAAAGCAATGAATAAATAAAATGAATCTAAGAATAATAATAGCATTGGGTTATAAAATAAAGAATAATGTAAATATAATGAGCCTATATGGATATGAAAGATAGAGGGAAAGTAAGAAGGAAAGAAAGAGAGAATAAGAAGAGGCAAATCGTCTTTACAGAAAAATCCCAACTGTGAAATGTAAAGGAAAAGTTGAAAGTTAAGTCGTTCAGTCGTGTCCGACTCTTTGCAACCCCGTGGACTGTAGCCCATCAGGCTCCTCCATCCATGGGATTCTCCAGGCAAGAATGCTGGAGTGGATTGCCGTTTCCTTCTCCTGAGGATCTTCCTGGCCCAGGGATCAAACCCAGGTCTCCCTCATTAGAGGCAGATGCTGTAACCTCTGAGCCACCAATGTAGAGGAAGAAGGGAAACATAACATCACTGTTAGGACAGGAAAATATCAGAGCCTCAGCGTATCACCCCCACACCAGAATATTTATTATTTGCTGTACTGGTTTTAAGTATAGCAAATAATAAATATTATTTATTAATTTTGATATGCTCTCATTCAGGAGATGGAGCCTAATTCCCTCTTTTCTGAATGTGAGCTGGGCATAGTGTCTCACTTCTAAACCCTAAAACATGGAAGAGAAAATGGTAACTTTATAGTGAAGAAATATTACAGTGAAGATAACTATCACATGATCAAGGCTAATATCACTAGAAATAAATCATGTTGGTACACTGTATTCCATAGCATGATTCAATTTAAAGGACATATTATATCTACAGTGAAGTAAAGTCGCTCAGTCGTGTCCGACTCTTTGCGATCCCATGGACTGTAGCCTACCGGGCTCCTCCCTCCAGGGGATTCTCTAGGCAAGAGTACTGGAGTGGGTTGCCATTTCCTTCTCCAGGGGATCTTCCAAACCCAGGGATTAAACCTGGGTGTCCCATATTCCAGGCAGATGCTTTAACCTCTGAGCCACCACGGAAGCCCATTTATATCTATAGTATCTTCAAAAATTCATAACCCCCTCAAATCATGAGCAAACATCACATAAAACCATAATATGATACGAATACCTCACCAGTATCTTCAAAACTACCAAGATCATGAGAACCAGGAAAAACCTAAGAAATTGTCACACATAAGTAAAGACATGATGATTAAATGCAAAATAGTGTCCTGGTTTAAACCTTAGAATAGAAAATTATATTAACGGAAAAACCTGAAATTTAAATATATTATATGCTTTAGTTAATAGGATTTTATCAATGCTTATTTCTTAATTTTAATATTTACAATGGTCATGTTAAGTGTTAAAAGAGGTGAAGCTAGGTAACTCATCTCTTTACTATATTTGCAACACTTCTCTAAATCTTAGTTCAAATTAAAATATTTTAAATGTTATAAACATTACTTTTGCTGATCATTGAAAAATCAATAGATATGTAATCTAACTAAATTCCCCTTTGAGAGCATCTCAAATTAAAATAGAAAACAAGAGTTAAAACCTTGATTGCCTCTATAAAAAAGTAAACCTTAGGGAAATCATTCAAAATATCTTAACACTTTGCTTTGGAGGAATTGTAATTAAGAAATGAAAGAATAGTGAAGTGGGTCACAGAGTGGAAACAGTTACTTTGGCTTTATAGCCTTTGTTAGGACACAAAGACCCAAGAGCCTTAGAGAAGCCTTGCAGTTATTCTAAGGGTGAGATAGTGGTTGAAATTTGTGTGAGAAGACAAGTGTCTTTCAGGACTCTTCTCCTCTGAACTGACCCTACCAGGAGCAGAGTGCCAGCTACTCAACCCAACTAGTCCAGAAGTGCTCTAGGGCAGGCCATGAAGTAGCTGTTGAAAGCAGACTCCCTGCAGATTCTGATACTGGAACTTAACTGTGGGGTAACTTCAGGCAAGACATTTAACTTTGCTCTCAGTGCTATCATTTATGAGTATAATGGTGGACCTGTGAACACTGACCAACACCAGGGAAGACCCTGCTGCAGCTGTACCCCTGGGACACAGCTGGGATACAGATATTAGAGAAAGAGGGTGGGTTTCATGTCTATAGGGAGAAATAATTTTTGCCTCACTGCAGTATGAGGATAAACACACTGTAATGTATGTGAGGGCAACACCAATTAAACAGGTTATTGCTATTGATGTGAGAAATATAACTTTGGAATTCTGTGAAGATTCACCCTGTCATTTTACTTTTGCAACTGTGTCCATTTAATCTTTAATGAGGGGATTTTCATTCAACACTGCCCTAGTTTCTTTGGTTCACAGACCCTTTGTAGTAATAATAAATTTTCTGTGAAGGAAAGTCTATCAACTCT
>SJYA01012867.1:0-11308 GCA_006410615.1 Neotragus moschatus
CAATGGGAAGCAGATCCTTCACCACCGAGCCACCTGGGAAGCCCAGAGTCTGACACCAAAGAGCAAAGAACTATCAGCATGAACATCCGAGGACGGCTCTGACGGCTGCGTGAACGGCGCACAGCCGTCCCTCCACCGGACGGCTCCCACAGGACAGCCTGTAGGACCCGCTGATTACATGGCCACCCTGCCCCTCACCTCCAGAAAAGAAAGAGTGAAAGAAAAAAGCAATCTTCTTACAAGGGCACCAGGGACTGAGGAAGACGGAGTGGCTGCTGCTCATCAGGTATTACTGGAGGCGAGGCACTCTGAATCTCCATCCGCAATCAGCACTCATCTGAAGATCTTACAAACCCAGAAACAAACATTAAATGAAGATCACATTATCCAGCTTGCAAGTCTGGATGTAATATATCTTTTTTAAAAAGTGCTCACTGGGGAGGCTCCAGAGGGAGGGGATATACGTATACATATAGCTGACTCACTGCTGTACAGCAGAAACTGCCAACATCATAAAGCAATTACACTCCAGTTTAAAAAATGCTCACCACTCTTTTCCCCGCACCCAAAACAGGACCTGCCTCTTAACAAATGCATGTGAATGAATGAGCCCCCAGAGACGAGGGAATGAAGTGAATGGCTCTGGATATAACAGTGACATGACCAAACTCACATTCGGGAAAGAAGACTGGCTGCCGTCAGAGAAAGGCCAGGAAGGCACAGCTGAAACTTGAGACCTGTCGGTGGTTACGTGTCCCTACTTATTGCTGGACATATTCTGGTTTCACAGTGAGATGACAATCACTTATGCACCAAGCTAATAATCTGAGACACTGATAATGCAGTATACTAGGTCTTTTAACATCTAGGCTTCTTTCCCTTTCAGATACATGTACAGTTCATAAAGCATTTACTATGTATCAGGCAATCTAGATGTTCTATTACTCATTTTATGCATATTTTATGCATATTTTGGGGCCTCCCAGGTAGTGCAGTGGCAAAGAAGCTGCCTGCCAGTCCAGCAGATGAAAGAAACTCAGGTTTGATCCCTGGGTCAGNACTCAATCAAGTATTTTTCCCTTGCATCATATGGCCAAAAAGTAGCTGTGTCTTCAAGCTGCCTGGTGCAATTCGTAGCACCATCTAGTGGCAAATTAGCCAGAAAAAAAAGAAATGCAGTCTTATTTAATAAATGAGATGTGTTTCTGAAAAGTCTGCAATAAAAAAATATAAACATATATATATATTTTACAAGGCTATCCTGTTAGGGATGACTTTCACAGAGTCTGGGCTTTGTTTGTTGATTTGGTTGCGAAGTCGTGTCCGACTCTTTTGCAACACCATAGACTATAGCCCACCAGGCTCCCCCGTCCATGGGATTTCCCAGGCAAGAGCACTAGATGTGGTTGCCATTTCCTTCTCCAGGGGATCTTCCCTACCCAGGGATCGCCACGTCTGCAATGGGAAGCAGATCCTTCACCACCGAGCCACCTGGGAAGCCCAGAGTCTGACACCAAAGAGCAAAGAGCTATCAGCATGAACATCCGAGGACGGCTCTGACGGCTGCGTGAACGGCGCACAGCCGTCCCTCCGCTGGACGGCTCCCACAGGACAGCCTGTAGGACCCGCCGATTACATGGCCACCCTGCCCCTCCCCTCCAGAAAAGAAGAGTGAAAGAAAGAAGCAATCTTCTTACGAGGGCACCAGGGACCGAGGAAGACGGAGTGGCTGCTGCTCATCGGGTATTGCTGGAGGCGAGGCCCTCTGGATCTCTGTCCGCAATCAGCGCTCATCTGAAGGCCTTACAAGCCCAGGAACAAGCACTGAATGAAGATCACGTGATCCAGCTTGCAAGTCTGGATGTGATGCATCTTTTTTAAAGAGTGCTCACTGGGGAGGCTCCAGAGGGAGGGGATATACGTATGCATGTAGCTGACTCACTGCTGTACAGCAGAAACTGCCAACATCATAAAGCAATTACACTCCAGTTTAAAAAATGCTCACCACTCTTTTCCCCGCACCCAAAACAGGACCTGCCTCTTAACAAATGCATGTGAATGAATGAGCCCCCAGAGACGAGGGAATGAAGTGAATGGCTCTGGATATAACAGTGACATGACCAAACTCACATTCGGGAAAGAAGACTGGCTGCCGTCAGAGAAAGGCCAGGAAGGCACAGCTGAAACTTGAGACCTGTCGGTGGTTACGTGTCCCTACTTATTGCTGGACATATTCTGGTTTCACAGTGAGATGACGATCACTTATGCACCAAGCTAATAATCTGAGACACTGATAATGCACTATACTAGCTCTTTTAACATCTAGGCTTCTTTCCCTTTCAGATACATGTACAGTTCATAAAGCATTTACTATGTATCAGGCAATCTAGATGTTCTATTACTCATTTTATGCATATTTTATGCATATTTTGGGGCCTCCCAGGTAGTGCAGTGGCAAAGAAGCTGCCTGCCAGTCCAGCAGATGAAAGAAACTCAGGTTTGATCCCTGGGTCAGGAGGATGCCATGGAGTATGAAATGGCAACCGCTCCAGTATTCTTGCCTAGAAAATTCCTTGGACAGAGGAGCCCGGTTGGCTACAGCTGATGGGGTCACAAGGACGTGGACACGACTGAGCAGCTGAACAGACATGCATATTTCGGCGTAAGACTGCTACCCTAACTCACAGAAGGCTGTTCAGAACCTAGAACGCTTGAAAAGTTAAAGAAGAAAACAAAGAAACACAATCTCCATTTGGCATTTTATTTTTAAGGAGACACAAGAAACGTGGGTTCAATCCCTGGGTTGAGAAGATCCCCTGGAGGGGGAAATGGCACTCTACTTCAGTATTCTTGCTGGAAAATTCTATGAACAGAGGAGCCTGGCGGGCTATAGTCCCTGAGGCTCAAAGAGTCGGACTCGACTAAGCAACTAAGCACATGTACACACAGTCCACAAATCACCTCTTAGAGACGCTGACAGACTGTCAGCTGCCAGCACATTCAGGAAATGCTTGTTGTTAGATTTTCAGTATCAGAAATATAACTCTAGTTGGACTCACTCCCAGACATGCTAACAAAGCGACTACAGGAAAGAACTAATAGCTCGCCCTTACAAAGAAGCCTAATAACTGGTCTTCCGATTTAGGGACAGCTTTACAGCAGGATCCCCTCTGAACAGATAGTCGTGACTGGAGGTCATCCAGCAACTGGCGATTCGCAGCGAGCGTCTCACTGGTGCTGCAGCAACACTGTGGCACAGGTGCCACTGACTCTGGCCAACAGGGACTCAGGCTCACAGAGTTCATGTGACTTACCCAAGGAACACAGGTAGGCACGGTGAGGTCAAGACTCAAACCTGAGTCTTCCCAGCCACCAACGATAGCCAAGGACCTCACAGCTGTGAATGCACCACGACCAGCTCAAACGCACCCTTTACAGCTACGTGGCAGAGCTTATCCTTTTCTGCCATAAAGTCAAAACATCTGTGAAATACAGATCAACCATGATGAATAAGGAAAATTCAAAAAGAATCCGTGCTCCACTTCATTAAACACAGATGACTTACAATGCACAGTGAGTCCACTTAAAGGCTCTCTTCTACACTTGGGTGGAGCAAAATGGTCAGAAGGCAGGCAGCAAAAAAGGTCAAAGAGAAACTAGAACCACTGCTTCCACCAACAGTCCAAGATTTCATCACGGAACAAAGAGACTTCCTGAATCTGGAAGCATCCGTCTCCAGAGGACAGTAGAAGCCCACACACGAGCGGCGGGACGGCCAGGCCACTGCTACACTCCACAGTTAGCGCCCGTGGGGGGGAGCAAGGCAACAGGGCTGCAGACACAGACAGTGATGACCTTCAGAGTCCACAGTCCAGAAGGAAAGCAGCGGCTGTGAGCGCTCAGGGCTGCTCCCTACCAAGGACTCCAGGGCCACAGTGCAGAGAAGGGGGCAACTGCGCAGGGTCTGGACGGGTGGGAAAGAGAAAAAGAATAAAGGTGGGGAAGGAGATGACGCGGGGCCTCAGGGAACGGGAAACGCACAGAACCGCAGGGGAGTAAAAACCAACCAGACTCGCGAGCAGGCGGAATCCCGGGGTAACTGGAGAAAAAGACAGGAGAAAACAGAGCTAAGCCTGAAAGCAAGCAAAGAATTTGGATGTGAATAATTAACTAGGAAAAAAGGCACTGGAAGTTCTGAAACAGAAGAATAGCACGATAATGTGAATTTTAATGAGGCTGCATATTGTTTACAACAGGATATGTACAAAATGCATGAAATGGGAGAGAACTTGCAGAAAGTCCAGTTTAAAAAAAAACAAGCCTTATCAACAACCCATGTATAAGGTAATACAAGTCAGGGCACTGAGAACACAGAAGGTAAATCCAAGGGTCATGTTGAAAGAAAAATTACAGGATTTTTGTGAGAAATAAGAAATAAGAAAGTAAGAATAGAGACCGATCAAGTATTATTTGCAAGTTTCTAGCTTAGGAAACTGATCAGCAGATTAGCAATAGATTAGAAGAAATAAGATAGCTGAAAATAGAAATCAATACTCTTAAGTTTTTTTTTCATAAATATCACATGTATTTAAATATGAGCTCAAAAAGTAAATCTTTCATTTTTTAATATTCCACAAAGTCTTCAAGATACTGAAGGAATAGAAATTTTTCTGGTTCAAAGTACATAAAATTAAACCATAATAAGAGTTCTCGGTTGCACTTCCAAAGAAAGCCTGACAGGACACATTAAAAGCATCTGATGAGGCTTTTCTATTATCCTAAGTAGGTCTGGGGAAAAATTATCTTAAAAAGGTAATGAAACTGAAAGATCAGTGCTAAAATCTTTGAATAAAAACTGAGGTGTTATTATAATCATAATAAAAGTTTCCACCTACTCAATCTAGTCATCAAAACTGTGATTTTAAACACAGAAATACCTACAGTGACACCGAGCAGTGATTCCACCTTCTCCCAAGAGCAGGAGACGGTCAGCTGACAAAACGGGAAAGCAGGAGCCATGGCTCACACAGCCCGTAACAGGGAGAAGCGCCCAGCGGAAACACAAGAACGGCGTTACCCTGAACTCCTTCCCGCCTTTGCAGAATTATCTTAAAGACCTGTCTATGGTCAAGTTGCTCTAAAAACTGAGGTAAATAACGAGACAAAGTGCTAAATGTGTTGAAAGAAAATCCATCCAAAGTTTGTTTTAAAATCCGGCATATCATTTTTCTTCCTCATACTTGTGTGTTTCTGGAATCAAGGTGATGCTAGCCTTATACAATGAGTGGGAAGAAATAATTCCATTGTTTCTGTTCTCTGAATTTGTGAAAGGTCAGCATTATCTGTGCCTTGAGTGCTTGGCAGAACTCACTTTAGAAACGATCAAGTGACACCCTGATGGTCCAGTGGCTAAGGATCTGCCAGCTGGTACTGGGGACAGGGGTCCACTCCTGGTCTGGGAAGAATCCCACGTGCCACGGAGCAACCTGGCCTGTGCACCCCACCACTGAGCCTCAGCACCAGAGCCTGCGCTCAGCAATAAGAGGCCAACAGCCTGCAGCCAGAGAGGAGCCCGCCTGCTGCCACTGGGGCGGAGCCCACCTGCTGCCACTGGAGAGGAGCCTCCCTGCTGCCACTGGGGAGAAGCCTCCCTGCTGCCACTGGGGAGGAGCCCGCCTGCTGCCTAACTGGGGAGGGGCCGGCCTGTTGCCACTGGGGAGGGGCCCGCCTGCTGCCACTGGGGAGGGGCCCACCTGCTACCTAACTGGAGAGAGCAGTGAAGACCCAGAGCAGTCACACAGACATGAACAAACAAATATAAAAACTGTACCAAGTGTTTTCCCAGCAGGAAGATTTTTACTCACTGACCAGTTTCTTTAGGGATTAAAGGACTATTCAGGCTTTCTATTCTTTTTTCAATCAATTTGGTGTTTTACACATTTCAAGATTCATGTGCATGTAAAAAGTGAAGAAACACTACCTCAGACCACTAAATTCCTATCACTTCCCAAATTATGTGCCATCTTTGTCCAATATTTCAGTTTTCTGGTTGTTAACCCTACAAATTAAGACATTTTGACCATGGTTTTACACAGTCAACACTGTTTAGATCTTTATTCACCAACAGTTTTTGCATCTCAGAATCTCTCCTGAGACCACTCTCCTTCTCCCTAAAATGTGTATCTTTTAGCAAGGATGCATAAAACACACTCAGCTTTCTTAAGTGTGAAAATGTCTATTTTGCCCTTACTTCTGTAACACAGCTTTGCTGGGAATCCAATTCTGAACTGACAGTCTTTCCCCTGGGGACTGTCTGGACATTCTTCCACATGGCTATGGTATTCACGTGGCTGCTGCTGGAAAGTCACTTACTTACCTATTCGCTGTTTCTCCAAAAGTCAGCCTTCTCTCCCTGGCAGTTTCTAGGGTATCTCTCTGTCTCTGGTGCTCATCAGTTCCTCTCATGTATCTGTGTAAGAATTCCTTTATGGTAATACTGTCTGAGATTTTCTGTTTCCTAAATTTACAAATCCATATATCTAATCAATCCCAGAAAATGCTCCGCTATTATCTCTTTGGATATTTACCTCTCCCCACTCTATCTGCTCCTTCTGGGATTCTGATTAGATAAATCTACATGCTGACAAGACCAGCCATGGAATTAGCAGGTTCAGTGCAAAATGAAAGTGTGGGGTGCCTTGTTTGCAAATGATTTAGAATTTCAGAAGGGTGAAAGGAGAGCATGAAATCAAGCATGAGGCTCTTCCAGTGCAGGGGTCTCCACACCCGCACAAGTCATATGCCCATGAGGCCCTGACTGCAGATGACAAGGACAGTGATAGTAAAAGTCTCGAAGGCAGAAGGAAACAGAAATCAGAAAACCAAGAAGCATCTCCCACCCAGGGACAACCACACTCTTATCATTTTCATGCACGGATCAGAAATTTTTCTATATATTTACATGCAGGTATTTGGTCACACGATTTTTATATTATG
Organism: Neotragus moschatus; assembly: GCA_006410615.1. NCBI lineage: Eukaryota > Metazoa > Chordata > Mammalia > Artiodactyla > Bovidae > Neotragus > Neotragus moschatus. The sequence continues at coordinate 6,997 of SJYA01012867.1, forward strand.
GAAATGGTATATTATACATTCTCTTCTATAGTCTTTTTTCAAATTTACTCTATTATGGAGAGCTTTCAAAAACTTTAGTAAATACAGATCACTTCAACCCTATTGTACAGGTAGTAAAACATACAGGTACATGGTCGTTTAAGCAAATTCATATTGTTAGGTTTCTGAAGAGTCTTGAGTTTTTCATTTTTAAAAGTGATGAGCATGGGCTATCAATAAAGCTGAGTGTGGACTGAATGAATCAATCAGTACAGACCACACTTCACGGAGTACTTGGCAAGTAAAAAACTCTCCGTAAATGTTAGTGGTTTTATAAAAGATTATGTCTTGTGTAAAAACTGAATTCATCTACACTCCCAACAGCAGGATAAGAGAGATTTCTTTTTCTTGATCCTTACCAATTCTTTTAAATTCTGCCTCTTGTATTTCTTCTCTTTTTCCATTTCGTTTCTATTGTAAAGTGAGCCAGGCTCACGTGTGCACACATCCCCGCTTCCTCAGAGCCCCGTCCCCTTCAGGGCACCACGGAGCACTGTGTGGGTTTCCTCAGCCACACAGCAGGTTCCTGTGCAGGAGTGACCTGCTTTACACACAGTGCCACCAGCACGTGCCTGCCAATCCCAGTGCATCTCACCACGCCCGCTTTCCCCCTCTGGCGTCCGTACGTTTGTTCTCTACATCTGAGAACATCTCTATTTCTGTTTTGCAAGTAAGGCCATCTATACCATGCAGTTCTTCTAGGAATGCTCTGTTCACATTCTCTGACAGTTCTCCTAATGGATTCCTTACTGTTTTAAAATTTTAATGATTTCTGTGTTGGAGATGTCCATCCTTTGTCATAGGGGTATCAAGTGTTTTTTTTTTTTCTCTTAAAAAAAAGAATTAACTTAAAGACTCACCTCCAGTTCCTAAGACCTTCAGGAGCTCGAAATTTTCAATCCCCACCTTCTCCGCATGTCCTGTTAAATTAGCTAAAAAAAAGAAAGAGAAAATAAACAATTAAGGGAATGAGTAACAGGAGACAGTCCCTGGGGCTCCTGATGCACCGCAGTGTTTCATTTATTGGAACATTAAATGAGGACTCACTTGATCACTATTTGTTAAACAGCACAGCTGTGCTTCTTGTAATTTTCTGTATCTCATATGTTACAACTTTTTTTTAGAGTTTTGTTACTATAGATCATTTGTATCGAAGGTCAACCATAAAGTGCTATATGACTTTCTACTGACCAAATAAACTGAAAATGAACACAAATTCTAATATGTAGACAGATGTGCAGAAAGAAAACTGGACAGATTCAGAAGATGCATTCATTTATTCAACAAACATTCACCGTCTGTAAAAGCCCCTCCAAGGCCGCAGGCTGTGCTCCACGCCCACTTCTGCCCCAAGCGAACGAGCAGCGCACCAGTGCCTGATCACGCTGGGCCCCAGCTCCCTGCCCCTGACGTGCAAGCGCTGATCTCAGTGAAGCCTAAGACCTCTGCCAGTCCAAAATTCTAGAACTATGCCAAGAAACAAAAACTCTTCAAAAACACATTCTGGAATAAACAAAATGAGGATACCTTATAATGAGTATCTTCCAGTGTACCCCGCTGAATTCTGGTCCCACGCTACGAGAAGTTAAGAAGTGTGATGTTGGGGGAAGGTGGGGAAGAGTGCGCAGGCTGAAGTGAATCTGCAAATAGTCAGCCTAAAGTTTCACAAGTTTGTTTGATGCCGAACCTCACAGACACTACACCATTAAAATATGCATCTGGGTTCAAGACTGAGATGCTTACATCTGTCAACTTTACTGGACCACAAGTTACTTTTCATGGTAATACGTATCCATACTGTATGAACCAGCAAGTTAGAAAGACATGACTAAGAAAGGCTTAGAAGGCAATGGCACCCCACTCCAGAACTCTTGCCTGGAGAATCCCAGGGACGGGGGAGCCTGGTGGGCTGCCGTCTCTGGGGTCGCACAGAGTCGGACACGACTGAAGCGACTCAGCAGCAGCAGCAGTTCAGTTCCTAGTTCTACCGCTTAAAAGCTCTGTAATCTCAAACAAATTACTTACCTTTTCTGGGCTTCAGATCTCTCTAGTGTAAACTGGGGAATAATAAAAAACACCTGCCCTCAAAGCATACTGGTGCCTGCAGTTTATGTTCACACGTATTTTTAAAAAGATGGATGGGTGGGAGAGCACAGGTGTGGACAGACACGTGACAGAAGGGCTCACCAGCGGCTCAGTGCCAGAATCCACCTGCAGTGCAGGAGATGCAGCTTTGATCCCCCGGTGGAGGGCAGGGCAGCCCACTGCAGTGTGCTCGCCTGGGGAGCCCCAGGGGCCGAGGAGCCTCGTGGGACAGTCCGTGCGGACTGACGGAGCACGCCACGCGATGAAGGAGGTGCGACAGAGCGCTGGCTGCAGAGTCCAGACAGTGAGCGAGAGGGCGTTCGACATGCGAGTCTTTCAAATTCTCTGCACTGTATTTGAAAATGTTCACAACGAAATGGCGAATGATAAAAACAGGGCCTTGTGATGATTCTGTGAGCTTAATTCACACGGTATTTGCTGTGTTCAACTGAGACTATTAGTGTTTGTAAACAGATTTACGCTTTGGACTACTGGACTTCCTTGGTGGCTCAGCTGATAAAGAATTCGCCTGCAATGCAGGAGACCTGGGTTCGATCCCTGGGTTGGGAAGATTCCCCTGGAGAAGGGAAAGGCAACCCACTCCACTATTCTGGCCTGGAGAATCCATGGACTACAGTCCATGGGGTCACAAAGAGTTGGACATGACTGACAACTTTCACTTTCACGTTTGGGACTGTAATTTTTTTAAAAAATTAGACGAAGAACTTTTAACTAGAATTAAAAGTTTCAGAGGGAAAAGCAATTTCAGCATCTTTCCAAAGTTTAACTAAATGCATTAACTTAGAAAAAATATTTTAAATTGTGGTCACAATTAAACACAGAACAAAATTTACCATCTTAACCATTTTTAAGCATATGCTGCTGCTAAGTCACTTCAGTCGTGTCCGACTCTGTGCGACCCCATAGACGGCAGTGCANATTTTAAATTGTGGTCACAATTAAACACAGAACAAAATTTACCATCTTAACCATTTTTAAGCATATGCTGCTGCTAAGTCACTTCAGTCGTGTCCGACTCTGTGCGACCCCATAGACGGCAGTGCACCAGGCTCCGCCGTCCCTGGGGTTCTCCAGGCAAGCACACCGGAGTGGGCTGCCATTTCCTTCTGCAGTGCATGAAAGTGAGAAGTGAAAGTGAAGTCGCTCAGTCGTGTCTGACTCTTCGTGACCCCATGGACTGCAGCCCCCCAGGCTCCCCCATCCCTGGGGTTCTCCAGGCAAGCACACCGGAGTGGGCTGCCATTTCCTTCTCCGATACATGAAAGTGAAAAGTGAAAGTGAAGTCGCTCAGTCATGTCCGACTCTTAGAGACTCCATGGACTGCAGCCTTCCAGGCTCCTCTGCCCATGGGATTTTCTAGGCGAGAGTACTGGAGTGGGGTGCCACTGCCTTCTCCGTTTTAAGCATATCACACAGCACTGTTGGGTTAACTCCAGTTACACGGCTCATAACAGAGCTCTAGAAGTTTTTCACTGTGCAAAACAAATTTCACTGAACCATGACTCTTCTCCCTCTCTTCCAGACTTCCACAAATCACCATCCCATTTTCAGTTCCTAAGAGTTTGACTATTAACGTACACTTTCATAGTGAGAACAAATCAGTGCACACGGTCCATGCCTCAAGCTCACACTGGCTTCAGCATAAATCTAAAACGAACGCCCAAGGCAGCATCTCAAAACNCATGACTCTTCTCCCTCTCTTCCAGACTTCCACAAATCACCATCCCATTTTCAGTTCCTAAGAGTTTGACTATTAACGTACACTTTCATAGTGAGAACAAATCAGTGCACACGGTCCATGCCTCAAGCTCACACTGGCTTCAGCATAAATCTAAAACGAACGCCCAAGGCAGCATCTCAAAACCAATACAAGGAAATAGCATGCCCTCCTGTAGCATGTCACACAGACTACAGAGAAAGCAAGCGCACAGGAAAGCGTCACTTCTGAAATGGTGAGTTGGCTCTAAATGAGCTACAAAGTTGTTATTTTTGCTGTGATTGAATGCTAAATTCTGTTATGTTATTTAAAAAGTTTTGAAGTTGAAGACATTATTAAAGAGTCACACGCTAAGTTGCTACTCCTGAGTCTAGCAGGCACCATCTTTATTTACAAGGAGGTGTGTGACGGCCCAGCTTTCCGAAAGCACTGTCCGTGTCAGGGGGAGCA
>SJYA01012868.1:0-11452 GCA_006410615.1 Neotragus moschatus
GGTTGGTGAGAAACTGAGGCCCAGAAAGTTTCCCTGACCTGCCTAGACCACACAGCAGATGAACAGGGCAGCGGGGCTGCAGTGCAAGCTGGCTAGACCCCAGGGCCCTGGCCTTTCCATCCCAGGGCTTCCCACTTGTGCCCTTTGGAGTCAATGACCCTGAGGGCCTGGTGGTCTGTGTCAAGTTCATGGTCCGTGGGGGTCTTTCCCCACCCCCGGTGCCTCTGCAGGTGCTGACCTGCTCCACAGTGCAGTCAACGGGGCTGGAGCTCCGTACCCCGCTTCCTCCTCCCCTTAGCCCTGGTGCTTGGGTGCGGGGGCCCCCAGCTCTGAGCTGGCCCCGTGGGGAGGGTGGGCTCTGCCAGGCTGCATGCTCGGCTGGGCACAGACCGGGGCCACTGTTTCTGCCCCTCCCTCCAGATTGGTGGCGTGGCTGCCGGACATGCCGGCCGACTTGTGGTGGATGCAAGACTTGCTGAGGAGCTTGGCCCTGAAGGTCTACTCCAGGACGAAGGACCCGCTCCTCAGGTTGGTCAGGTGAGACGGGCAGACGGGAGGTGCCACTGGTTCCCCAGACCGTGAGCGGGCAGCCACATCGTCCGTGTCCCCATCCACCCATTCGTACAGCCCGGGAACACAGGCTGGGTCCCTGCTGTGGGCCAGACCCGTGATGGCCTTGAGGCAGGAGCTGGCCAGTCACATCCATCAGTCTTGGGGGGGTCACCCTGTCCCCTTCATCCACAGGGATGGTCTGAAGCCACAGGGGATGAGTGGGGCTCTCTGCTCTGCCAGACCCTCTGCACTCCTTCCAGACACCCCCAAGGCCTGGTGTGGGGTCTCCCCAACTTTCCCTCCCTCCTGGCTGGAGACCCCAGCCTTCCATCCACCTGCCCGTCACACCCACTCGGCACCATTTGCTCAGCAAGGAAGTTGGCACAGTGTTCTCAGGGAGAACACTGGAACCTGGAACCTTCCTGCTCCCTCCGCTTGGCCAGGATAAGGGTTTATTGCAGCATTTGGGAGAAGAGCAACCCAGGGCTTCACCCAGTCCCAGGCTCTGAAAATTCACCTTTTCTGGCTTCTGCTTCCTCTGCAGCCTGCTTGTCACCAGCCCCTTCCAGCCTAAGGCTGCTCCTCCCAAGGACCTGGCCAAGGAGCCCAGACCCACCCATCAGGCCTGAGGGGACTGTGCCAGCCCAGCCCAACGACTAGCCTCCCCTGACTCCCATCGTGGCCCTTGTCCCGTGCCCACATCTGTCCCCAGTCCTTGAGTCCTGACCCATCTCCTGGAACTCAGAGCCTGACCCCTAGTCCAGGGTGGGCACTGGAATTGTGAATCATGTGGAGGGTGGAGAGGACAGAGACTCTTGTCCCAGGCCACGTGGGCAGGTGGCCCCCAGGAATGAGAAGAGCCCCCCGGAGTCTCTCCATAGCCCTTGCTCCTGGGGCTTCAGGTTCTTCTTTTCCGAGTGAGGTGCAGCCTCTTGGTACAGCCCCAGGTCATCGTCCCATCTCATCACAGGGAGGAAGGAAGCCAGGGGCTGAGACACATGTCTGGTTCTGGAATTTCCATTTGGGGGACTTGGGGCAGCGTCTCGGGGAATAAGGGCTTGGGTGTGTCATAGAGCAGTGTGCAGGGAACTTCAGGGAAGGTGGAGAAATGGGCATACCAGATCCCTGGCTTCCCTGGTGGTTCAAACGGTAAAGAATCTGCCTGCAATGCAAGAGACCTGGGTTCGATCCTTGGGTCAGGAAGATTCCCTGGAGAAGGAAACGGCAACCCACGCCAGGATCTTTGCCAGGAGAATCCCATGGACAGAGAGGAGCCTGGCAGGCTACATGGGGTAACAGAGTCAGACACGGCAGAGCGACTGACACTTCCACTTGCATAGATCAGGGAATAAATGGAAATGTTGGGGCGAGGAGTGCCGCCTCTCTGACCCTTTCTGACTTTCTCTGTCGTGTGTTAGCCCTCAGGGAGTATTCCCCGTGTCCTGCATCAGTCTAGAAACCTTGACTTCTGACTTCCTCTGGGTCTATTCCCCAGGGAACCCCGGCAGGAGCTGGGAGATGGGAAGAGAGAGAAGGATTAAAATCTCAGAATCTCAGCTACGTGTGCTTCTGTTGCGGCTCCCAAAGGCCCCTGGCTGCCACCACTGCAGATCTCCCCGACATGTCCCTTAAAAAGACTTTTGATGAGCAATGCCTCCAGCCTGGCCCCTTCCTCTCTTGGGCACAGAAGGTGCTGGGACCAGACCTCCTCCAGCCTCTCTCAGGAGTTGCTCCTCTTCCCATCCTGAGAGCAGAGCCCACACCGTGCCCCTGGCCAGGCCCTTAAGAGACTCAGCCCGAGGAGGGCTGGGAAGGGTGGAGACATGGAGGCAGGTGTGAGAGAAAAAGAAGCAAAGGAATAAATGTGTGAACAAGAGACATATTCATTCATTCATCTAACTTAATGAGTTATAGGCTCTGGGGACACAGCTGTGAACAAAAGCTATATTCTGGTTGGGATATGAGAGCAGATGCTAAACAGGAAACAGAAAAAGGTGAAAATAAGATCATCTCCAGGAATGGCAGTTCTGTGAGGAGATAGGAGGGTGAGACTGATGGGGGTGGGGAGCAACCTGGGACCAGGTGGTCCTGGAGGGCCTCTTTGAGGAGGTGGCACTGGAGGGGAAGACTGAGATGAGACGTGAGAGCCAGCGAAGAGTTTTGCAAGCAGGGGGACCAGCACAAGCAAAGGGGGACCAGCACTTGCAAAGGCCTTGAGCTGAGAATGAAGAGGGGGGTGACGGGGTGCACTGTGGGCAGCTAGGCGGTTGTGGGGTGGGCAGAGGTTGGGGTGTGGAGGGCACTGTTTGGATTGTGCAGTCACTAGGGGGTGGTGAGGGCAGAGAAGCAAAAGGTGACTGAACGGTGAGTAGAATCCAGGAGGGTCTGGGCATGAGGGTGGGACAGAAATGTGGGTGGCTCTCCAGCTCCCAGTCCTGGCTTTCTGAGCTCCAACCATCTGCGGAGTGTGAACTGAGCCCGAGGCAGATCCCTGCCTCAGGGAGCTCGCGTTCCTCTGTTGCTATTTCTGTGAAGATAATAGGGGGCCTGACCCTCGCGAGTGCCCACCACTTAGAGTTTTCAAAGCCAGTTATCTCAGTTAATTCTCACAGCAACTCTGGGAGGTGAGCGTTATTCTGCCCCATTTTATGGGCAAGGAAACCAAAGCGCAGAGTGATTCTGTGTTTTGGGGTAAGTGGTAAAGCTGTAAATGCCCAAGTGTGTGCTCCAGGCAGCAGAAGGATCTCTGGAAAAATCACAGCTTCACTGTGTACCAGCTGTGCAATGCTGAGCAAGTTCTTTCCTCGCTCAGTCCTCATTTCCTTGCCTTTAAAATGACCAGTCGGTTTCTAAAGGGCCTCCAGCTCCCACAGCAGAGACAATTAATACCACCGTGCTCAGAGGGAGGAGAGATGATTCCGGAAGGGGATTGGCCACAGAGGGCTAGGTGTTTGAACTGGGTCTTTATGGAAGCCTAGATTCTAGGTTGGCAGAAAGTCACTCCAGGAGTGCGGCTGCAGGTTTGGGGTGCGCCCTGGTAAGTTACAGAAACAAGGAGTCTGGCTCAGATATGTGAAGCACCTGATCCCACAGCAAATCACTGACGGAGTTAGCATTCAAGACTAGGTCAGGGGACTTCCCACACTGGTAGCCCAGTGGCTAAGACTCCAGGTTCCCAATGCAGGGGGCCTGGGTTCAATCCCTGGTCAGGGAACTGGGTCCCACATGCTGCAGCTAAGACCCAGGGGAGCCAAATAAATAAATAAAAATACTAGCAGTAAATAATCTACAGTAAACAGGATCATTAAAAGAAGACTATCTCAGGCTGTGGTTCCATCCTGTCTGCCCACTAAAATGCTGGGTATAAATGTTGAAGCCCAGGACTTTCTTCAGAAATTCTGGTATTGAATTAGACCTGTCTAGGCAGGAATGTGATTGAAGCCTGTAGTTCCTGGGCACTATTGTCCTCAGGGGCCACTCTGTGGGTGTGACCATCCACCTGAGCCAGCACCCTGGGCTCCGACTTTCTTAAGGTCATCTGTGGCAACAGGCTGGCATGTGCCCATCTGTGACTGGCATCTTGGGATGCTATTGGGTGACCTCTGCCCCAGCACTAAATCTTGGCTTCGTTAGATTTCCTCAGATACCTCAACCCCTCTGAACTTAGCATCCCACCCACAAGTCTGAAACTGTACACTGACTGGATATTTGGTGACGTTAAGGAATAATCACTACTTTTTAGTTGTGTTAATATATTGGGAATATGATTTCAAAGAGTTCTTATCTCTTAGAGATCTATGTTAAAGTAATGACATAATACCAGTTGCTTCAAAATAATCTGAGTGGGGAGGAGTGGGTGAGAGTTGATGAAACCTCAGTTGGTAACAGTTGACAGTGGGTGATGGGTACATAGAAATTCATTCTACTATTCTTTTCATTTTTGCATATGTTTGACATATCTTGCGTATGTTTGCATATTTCCCTAATAAAAGACAGCATAATCTTAAAGATTTGATAGTCCGTACCAATAGGAAAATATGCATCAAGACAGAACATAAAACACAGCAAAACCAGAGCCACTGGGTGTCGTGTCTCCCCAGAGTCCCGCCTTGGGCGATCGTGAGGATTTGGAGAGCTGTGCGCTTTCAGCACCGCGGACAGCGACCGGTGGCCGCTCCGCAGTCTCTATGTAGCCTTGAGTATCTCACAGGGAAGAGAACTTCGGATCTAGGTTACTTAGGAAGAGTCTCTTCGGACAAAAGACTACCCAGCCTCTTACCAATCCCCAGAGAAGAGGCGCTCACTACCCATGGGGAAGACTAGGACTTGGTGGACAGTTTTGGCTCATAAGAATCTTCTGTTTCCTGCTCTTTAGAGATACCTTTGTCAAAAATGAATCAATCACATGTGTGTCTGTTTCTAGACTCTCTGTCCTGTTCCATTTATCTATATGACTATGCTTATGCAAATCCCACACTTTTGATTTCTAGCTTTAAGGTAAATAGATTTATAGTAAGTCTTGAAATCAAGTAGTGTGAGCATTCCAGCTCTGCTATTCTTTTTCAAAATAGTTTTAACTAGTCTAGTGACCTTTCTTTTTTATATAGGTTTTAGAACTGGCTTGTTAATTTCTACAAAACAGCCCATTGACACTTCTCTTGGGATAGCAATAGACTCTACAGATGAATTTTGAAATATTTGAAATATTTTTAAATAATTGCATCTTAACAATGTTGAGTCTTCTAATTGACGACTGGGATATATGTCACCATTTCTTTAAATTTTACAAATTTATCTCATCAATGTTTTGTAGTTTTTGTTATATCAATCTTGCATATTTTTCTTAGATTTATTCAGAAGCATTTAATGTTTTTTGATGATATTGCAGGAAATATTTTTAAAATTTCAACTTTCAGTTTTTACTGCTGGCATTTGATTTTTGTTTGCTGGTCCTGTGTCTTATGAGCTTGCTAAACTCATTTATTCAGTCTAGCCACTTTTTTGGTAGGATCCTCAGGCTCTTCTATATTAACAGGTATTTTTCTTTAGATTTCTATTCTAAAAATTAAGTCAAAAGAAAAGTTTCAAGAAGTAATACTACTGTGGTAGACAAGAATAACACCTCTCAACCCCCTCAAAAGATGTCCATGTCTTCCCAGAACCTGTGACTGTGTTATATGTCAAAAGGAATTAAGGTTGCAGATGGAATTCAGCTTGCTAATCAGCTGATCTTAAATTAGATTACCCTGGATTATTTATTGAGAAGACCTAATGTAATTATAAGGGATCTTAAAAGTGGAAGGGGGAGATAGACGAAGAGTCAACATCAGAGTAAAATGGTGTGAGAAACAGTAAACCCGGCCTTGCTGACTTTGAAGAGGGAGGAAGGGACCATGAGCCCAGGAGTGCGGGTGGCCTCTAGTGGCTGGAAAAGGCAGAAAACTTGCTTCATCCTTAACCTCCAGAAAGGAATGAATTTTGCCAACCCCTTGATTCTAGCTCAGTGGCGCGCACATTAGACGCATGACCTACAGAACCGTAAGATAATAAATATGTGTTGTTTTAAAGCCACTGAGTTTGTGGTAATCCACTATGGCAGAGATAGAAAAAGAAGACGACAATGAACATACTGTCACCTACATTCACCAGTTGTAGCACATTTTCTTCTCCTTCAATGTATGTGTGCACATTAGTGTTATAATTGTGTTTCATAGAACTATTTGAAAATAAGTTGCAGACAGAATTCTACACTCCCAAATACTTCAGCATCTCCTCACTAAGACAAAAAACATTCTCTTACATATCCACAGTACAGTTTTAAAGTTCGTGAAATTTAAAGTCAATACAATGTTGCTGATGTTTAGTTGCCAGGTCATGTTTGACTCTTTTGTGACACCATGGACTGTAACCTGCCAGGCTCTTCTGTCCATGGGATTTCCTAGACAAGAATACTGGAGCGGGTTGCCATTTCTTTCCCCAGCGCATCTTTCCAACCCAGGGATCAAATTCATGTCTCCTGCACTGCAGGTGAGGACTTCCCCGGTGGCTCAGTGGTAAAGAATCCACCTTCGATGCAGGAAACGTCAGTTCGATCCCTGGGTCAGGAAGATCCCCTGGAGGAGGGCATGGCAACCCACTCCAGTATTCCTGTCTGGAGAATCCCATGGACAGAGGAGCCTGGTGGGTTACGTCCATGGGGTGGCAAAGAGTCAGACAGGACTAAAGTGACTGAGTATGCACACACACACTGCTGGTGGATTCTTTACTGCTGAGCCACCAGGAAATTCTGTCACTATTATATTACAATAATACAATATTACCAGCTTGTAAAGAGTCCATATTCATATGTTGCAAATTGCCCCAAGAATGTCCTTTTCAATTATCTTTAGTCCTTTTATCTAGAACAAGTTCCTTCAACTTTTTTTTTTTGTCTTTCATGACACTGACATTTTTGAAGAGTACAGGTCAGTTAGTTGTTACACAGACTGTTCCTTTCCTTTGGTTTTGTATTCTGTCCTCATTTATTAGATCCCGGATATGAATTTTTGGTGGGAAAACCATGGAAGTGATTTGGGCTCTTTCATGTGGTATGGAGTCTGCATCTAAATTTATACCCACATCTGTATGCATCTGTATTCACGCTTGTATCATCATGTGACCATCACTAAAAGCAAGACATTAACAGAATGTTTCCAGTACTCTAGAGGGTAGTTTTGTGTCTTTGCCCAGTCAACCCCCTCTGCTGCCTCAAATTAAACACTTTTCTGACCTCTGGTCATAGATCAGTTTTGTTCATCCTTGAATCGTATACGAAGAGTCATCCAACATACCACCTTTTATGTTCAGCTTCTTTTGCTCATCATTCTGACTGTGAAATTCACCTATATTGTTGCATACACCAATCATTCTTTTTTCTTAATCACTGTGTAGTAAGAATTCCATCATATGAATATATCACAATTTATCCAGTCTAATGTTGATGGACATTTGAGTTGTTTCTAATTCCTGTCTAACAGGTACAAAGTGTTAATTTGTTCCTAATTTCAAGCTAGCCCCTGTGATCTTTTGACCTAGCCCCATCATTTTTAATGGTTTCTTCTTCTGCCCCAAAGATATTTTAGGCTTATCTTGTACTTTCTTTGCCTAGCCCTGGAAGTGGCCTTTTCTCTGAGAAACTCTGGTTCCTTTTGGTGGGGAAGTATTCAGAAACCAAGATCTGGGCACTGGCTATTACTGGTTTTGCTGGAATACAGTACTTAAAGGCCTCTGCAGCAAAGATAAGGAATAGATTTTTAAAATAATAAATAACAAATTCATGAAATACCTTAGATTCTAGTCTAAAAGGATGGGGTTCCTGCTTGCTCTTCCATAGTGAGAACTTCATCCGAAACACCAGCTTGTTTATTTGCTCAGTTCCTCCAGCCTTTGGCTACCTGTCTTTGTGCCATTACCTAGTTGTTCTTAATGACGTCTTGGTGTTTGGAATCTTCTCTTGCAGTTTTGTGAAGACCTCCTCAAGCCCCCTGAATCAGAGTTAATGCTCTCTGCACTTTTTGTTCACATGCCCCCCNAGTTGTAGCACATTTTCTTCTCCTTCAATGTATGTGTGCACATTAGTGTTATAATTGTGTTTCATAGAACTATTTGAAAATAAGTTGCAGACAGAATTCTACACTCCCAAATACTTCAGCATCTCCTCACTAAGACAAAAAACATTCTCTTACATATCCACAGTACAGTTTTAAAGTTCGTGAAATTTAAAGTCAATACAATGTTGCTGATGTTTAGTTGCCAGGTCATGTTTGACTCTTTTGTGACACCATGGACTGTAACCTGCCAGGCTCTTCTGTCCATGGGATTTCCTAGACAAGAATACTGGAGCGGGTTGCCATTTCTTTCCCCAGCGCATCTTTCCAACCCAGGGATCAAATTCATGTCTCCTGCACTGCAGGTGAGGACTTCCCCGGTGGCTCAGTGGTAAAGAATCCACCTTCGATGCAGGAAACGTCAGTTCGATCCCTGGGTCAGGAAGATCCCCTGGAGGAGGGCATGGCAACCCACTCCAGTATTCCTGTCTGGAGAATCCCATGGACAGAGGAGCCTGGTGGGTTACGTCCATGGGGTGGCAAAGAGTCAGACAGGACTAAAGTGACTGAGTATGCACACACACACTGCTGGTGGATTCTTTACTGCTGAGCCACCAGGAAATTCTGTCACTATTATATTACAATAATACAATATTACCAGCTTGTAAAGAGTCCATATTCATATGTTGCAAATTGCCCCAAGAATGTCCTTTTCAATTATCTTTAGTCCTTTTATCTAGAACAAGTTCCTTCAACTTTTTTTTTTTGTCTTTCATGACACTGACATTTTTGAAGAGTACAGGTCAGTTAGTTGTTACACAGACTGTTCCTTTCCTTTGGTTTTGTATTCTGTCCTCATTTATTAGATCCCGGATATGAATTTTTGGTGGGAAAACCATGGAAGTGATTTGGGCTCTTTCATGTGGTATGGAGTCTGCATCTAAATTTATACCCACATCTGTATGCATCTGTATTCACGCTTGTATCATCATGTGACCATCACTAAAAGCAAGACATTAACAGAATGTTTCCAGTACTCTAGAGGGTAGTTTTGTGTCTTTGCCCAGTCAACCCCCTCTGCTGCCTCAAATTAAACACTTTTCTGACCTCTGGTCATAGATCAGTTTTGTTCATCCTTGAATCGTATACGAAGAGTCATCCAACATACCACCTTTTATGTTCAGCTTCTTTTGCTCATCATTCTGACTGTGAAATTCACCTATATTGTTGCATACACCAATCATTCTTTTTTCTTAATCACTGTGTAGTAAGAATTCCATCATATGAATATATCACAATTTATCCAGTCTAATGTTGATGGACATTTGAGTTGTTTCTAATTCCTGTCTAACAGGTACAAAGTGTTAATTTGTTCCTAATTTCAAGCTAGCCCCTGTGATCTTTTGACCTAGCCCCATCATTTTTAATGGTTTCTTCTTCTGCCCCAAAGATATTTTAGGCTTATCTTGTACTTTCTTTGCCTAGCCCTGGAAGTGGCCTTTTCTCTGAGAAACTCTGGTTCCTTTTGGTGGGGAAGTATTCAGAAACCAAGATCTGGGCACTGGCTATTACTGGTTTTGCTGGAATACAGTACTTAAAGGCCTCTGAAGCAAAGATAAGGAATAGATTTTTAAAATAATAAATAATAAATTCACGAAATACCTTAGATTCTAGTCTAAAAGGATGGGGTTCCTGCTTGCTCTTCCATAGTGAGAACTTCATCCAAAACACCAGTTCGTTTATTTGCTCAGTTCCTCCAGCCTTTGGCTACCTGTCTTTGTGCCATTACCTAGTTGTTCTTAATGACGTCTTGGTGTTTGGAATCTTCTCTTGCAGTTTTGTGAAGACATCCTCAAGCCCCCTGAATAAGAGTTAATGCTCTCTGCACTTTTTGTTCACATGCCCCCCTTGCCAGACTGTGAGTGTCTCAATCCTGGGGAAGAAGCAGAGAGAGAAGGTAGGTCCTATCCACCTGCATTGCTCTGGATCCTTTTTTAAATTAATTAATTTATCTATTTGGCTATGCTGTGTCTTAGTTGTAGCTTGCGAGATCTTTGATCTTTGTGTGGCGTGTGGGATCTAGTTCCCTGGCCAAGGATCGAACCTGGGTCTCCTGCATTGAGTGCAGAGCCTCAGCCACTGGACCATCAGGCAAGTCCCACAGCTCTGAATTCTTGCTGGTGTAATTATCTCTGTCCTCTCAACTACAGTAGCTAGAAGTAGAGAGTATCATTCCCTTTTCACAGTCAGGGACACTGAACCTGTGCAATACCATTGTTTCTTTAAAAAAAGTCACGAATGAACATGACTTAATTAACAAAAGTTTTATTGCTAAAAGTTGCTAATCATCATTTGACAATGCAAGATTTTCAAAAATGTTCTATTTGTAAATAGCATAGCATCTACAAAGCACAATAAAATGAGCTTTGCCTGTGTGCGTTTCTTGAGTGAATGGATGAGGCGTTGTACTAAAACCTCTATAGAATTCAGTTGTTCTCAAATTGTAGTCTGCCTTAGAAGTACGTTTTAAACACAGACTTGTGGAGCACTACACCAAGGGTCCTGGGTATCATGAGTTCTGGAGTGGGCCCTGGAAATCTTTAACAGATTTAACCCTTTCCTGCTCTCAGGATATGGTAAGCGTGTGATTCACAGGTCTTACTCTGATCTGAAATTGCCTTGGTTATTCACAAATGTAAGCCCCAAGGGGGCTGGGCTCTTGCCAGTATCACTGGTCTGGACCCTGGACCCGTGGCGGGTGCAGATCAGAGGCTCCCTAAATATTTGTTGAATGAATGATGAAGGAATCTTTCGGGTCACTGCTAGTTGCAGTGTTTCTTGAGTTTGTGTTGAAGCTTTGCTGAAGGACAGAATTGCTGGAATCCCTGGGTTGGTTAACACATGCGTGATGAAGGTGATGCAGACCGCTGGCCAGAAGGAGAGCCGGGGAGAGGTCTTCGAAGGCATTCAGGGAGGGTGGGCGAGGGATGGCCGGGGCGGGGCTCGGCCCATGACGCCATGCCCGCATCCACGCCGGCGTCGTGACGTCACGACACGGAGCGCCCCACCCACACGCGCTGGCTGAGAAGGGGCGCGGGCCGGGCGGCGCCGTGACATCACGCCTGCGGAGGAGCGCCGTGACGTCACGCCTGCGGAGGAGCGCCGCGCGGCGGCTGCGAGGCGGCGGGCTAGGGCGCGGGGCGGCGGCGGCGGGGCTGCGGGGCTGCGGGGCCGGGCGGCGGCATGGCGGAGAGCGAGGCGGAGACCCCCAGCACGCCGGGCGAGTTCGAGAGCAAGTACTTCGAGTTCCACGG
>SJYA01012869.1:0-11157 GCA_006410615.1 Neotragus moschatus
CAAAGAGATTAAGAACATTTTAAAAACAATACCACAAATGCAAATATTCCTGAAACTTTTTGCTTAAGTCAGTAATACATCCCTTTTCCTCTTTTTAATATTTGACCATATTCTCGGAAGATAGGAAGCTCTCCTGTTGGTACACATCTTTGTGCCTGCACACATATATGTGTATGTATGTTTTTCTGCACCTGGATACTTGTAATGTTGCATGAGAGTATTTTCACTAAATTTAAATTCCCCTGTGTTTCTATGCCATGGTATTGACATGTATCTTTCAGATAATCATTTGAAGAAATGTAGTAAATTTCTCTGACATCCTTTATATTCCAATCACCCTCTAAATGACCACTCTCTCCAGATCTTTTGCATTCCCTTTCCTTTTATCTATATCCCATCTGTTGGCTTACTCTTTCTCCTGGGTGTTGTGCTTCCCTTCCCAATATTTCTTTATAAAATCACTCATATGAAGTTCTGTCTTCTCTCTTTCACTACCCTCAATTCTTTCCCAATCCTTTCTTTTCATTGAGCAAGAGTCTCCATATTAATATTGTCTTTTCTAGCATCCAGAGTCTTTCCAGATTTTCATTATGAATTTTATGAGGTGAAGGGAATGAGACTGATGGGCACCTAGTTTGCATTTAATATGTATTTTCTAGTAATTGTACATTAAGTTAGAACCTCTTTAATGTGTCTCAAATTCAAGGGGCTATTACTATGCAATTGATACCTTTGCAAATGTCACAAGATGAGCTAAGTCTTCAAACTAGATGAGTGAACTTTCTCCATCCATTGTCCTTTAAAAAACTATATAAATTCAGATGTAATTCATTGGACCATTGTGGACTTTAGCTCACTTTCACCTGACCTGATCATTTACTCACATATTACCAAGCAGACATATTTTTAATATTATTTCCCAGGTTTAAATTAAATCCTATCACAGTAATTGTTCTTTTTACTGAATAATTTGGGCATAATCTGGAATAATGACTACTACATTCAAGTACTTATAGGAGTGTTTATATTAATCGAGACCCCATTTTTAGTTCTCAATTTTGAAATGTTATACAAATGACATGAGACACTAGTCCTAGAATACTCCTATGATATTTAATAGCACACAACTAAAAGTTTAACATCTTTTTTTTCTAACCATATTTTCAACCATACTTTTGTTTATACATTGAATAGAATTAAGGGATACATCTCTTTAATATATGGAGCAGACATCATGCCACTATTGTTACAGATATAAATTTAGATAGATAGATGGCTTCACTGTAATCTCCCTCAACACTTCTTAAGGTTTTTGCTCATGTAGAGGGGCAAGATTGTACTATATTCTGAAAACAAAAAAGACTCAATGAAGGATGAATGACTGGCCTCATCTTTCCCAGAATAAGTCCTATTTTACTTCTTATCACAGTCATTTTCCATTTTCTTCCTTTTGCTCCAAGTGTTGGATGTAGTACAACATTGCATCTGAATGGCAAGTTGTTCCTTAGAAATCTGGGTTTCCACTTTTCAAACTATTGGTCATTTTAAACCACAAACTAAACTACAAAAGGGCTCCAAGTTTCTGTCTTTCTCCCATTAGAATGTAGCCTCAAAATTGTTTTGTTTTCTTTAGTTTTACAGCCGACTGATAGTCCTTAAAATTTTATCTCCTCCTTTTACAGTATCATTTTCCAGGTACAGTTTTGTATCAAATGGAATGGTATTTGGGAATGTATTTCCTTAATTGATGTAGCTGGCTTCATAGGACTATTTCTACAAAAAGAGTTTGGACAAATGGGTACTTACCCTCTTCACAGCTTCGATTATTTTTAAATAGCTCTCTTGTGTATGAGTATGTTAGCAAGTTATTCTGGGACAGTTATAAGTCTCAATGCAGGACAAATGATTGATATTGTTGACCCCCGAGGAAGTCCTGGTCTGCAGCCTTCTGTGGTGTCATTTCTGTTCTTAATTTGGCACAAAAGGGGGAAATGCAAGTCAAATCAACTTTCCTCTGATTTATGGAAAGCCCTAGAAAGCTTATGGTGCCAATTCTCTGAAAATATGGGTCAGGATAAGAAGAGCATAGCAATGGAAGGTCTCAGATTTGAGCCCATTGGCTTCATCTTATTGAGCCTCCATTTGGAATGCCATTGAATTTTTTTTTATTTCATCAAAGTGTGAAGAGGAAAACAGCAAGCCCCATTCATGTATTTACTTGTGCACTTAGGCATGGATGCACTATTTTCTTTCACCTTTATCTTCAGTTCTCTATGACCATCTTCCTCAAATCCAACATATGCATATCTTTTTGTGACTTTTGTCTTAGTATCTAATTTTTCAACTGAAATTCTCCATCTTATATCTCATTAATTTTCCCCATTATAATTTTTTATTTGACATATCCTTTCAACTGTCATGGTGGTGGTGGCGGTTAGTGGCTAAGTTGTGTCTGACTCTTGTGACCCCCATGGACTGTAGCCCACCAGACTGCTCTGTCCATGGGATTTTACAAACAAGGATACTGCAGTCAGTTGCCTTTTTCCTTTTCCAGGGGATCTTCCCAATCCAGAGTTTGAACTTCTCAATGGAGGTAGTCTTCTCCATTGCAAGCAAATTTTTTACCTACTGAGCCACCAGGGAAGCCCTTTCAGTGGACATACTCAGACCCTTTGTGCCATGTAAATCTTAATAATCATATAGCTCTGGAACTCTGGCATTTTCAGGGACTGGTGAGAATGTTTTTCACACATGTACTCAGGTCATTTGATTTTTAGCCTCCTTTTCTTGTGTTTCTTGGGTCATTTCCTTTTTTATGTGATCTAATTAAGATGACCTGCATTTCCTCATGAACTGAAATAGATATACACACAAAAGAAAGTTTTGTATGCATCTGTTGTCAAAAAAATGGTGTGAATAAAGGAACTCAGGAATCTAAATCTGTTATTTCCACACCCCCCCCATTGGGAACAGTGGTTCAGGATTCTCTGATTCAGTGTTTGTGGTGACTTTGTATAATAGAGCTACAGCAAGAATAAGAATTGACACCGTATGTTTAGTCAGTTCAGTCACTCAGTCGTGTCCGACTCTTTGCAACCCCATGAATCGCAGCATGCCAGGCCTCCCCATCCATCACCAACTCCCGGAGTTCACTCACACTCATGTCCATCGAGTCCGTGATGCCACCCAGCCATCTCATCCTCTGTCGTCCCCTTCTCCTCCTACCCCCAATCCCTCCCAACATCAGAGTCTTTTCCAATGAGTCAACTCTTCGCATGAGATGGCCAACGTACTGGAGCTTCAGCTTTAGCTTCATTTCTTCCAAAGAAATCCCAGGGCCGATCTCCTTCAGAATGGACTGGTTGGATATCCTTGCAGTCCAAGGGACTCTCAAGAGTCTTCTCCAACACCGCAGTTCAAAAGCATCAATTCTTCGGCGCTCAACCTTCTTCACAGTCCAACTCTCATGTCCATACATGACTAGAGCAAGAATACTGACTAATAAGTGTCAAGTGTCTTAATAATGTCAAACAGATCATGAACATACTGCAAAATTTAACTACCAAGACAAATATTCCTAAAAATTTTCCTCCATTTGGAATGTTCTTCTCTTCATTCAGAATAATACAGTTGTGCTTTTTCCTCACTTTTTTGTAGAACGTGGTCTAGCTGAAAAGAAGAGGCTTTCAGCCAACATCGGTGCGTTTATTTTGTTTGCCTGGTTTGTTGCCTGGTGAATGCCTGTGCTTTTTTATCTGCATCCCAATACATTGAAAATTGCACTCAGATTATTCAAAAATTATGATTTTTCTTCATGTGTGTTTTCCACAGTATTTACTTGAATCTTCCCATTTTATTTTTCAGATGATCTTTGGAAAATAACTGGTAAAATTCTATGACAAAATTTTATTCCATTAAACCTTTAATGACTTCTGGTGTCAGTAATATTCTCTGCCCTTTTATCTCTATGCCCTTCATTGACTCCCCTTCTCTCCTGATTATCCATTCTTCCCTCTCTGTTTCCTGGACATCAGTTTCTCTCTTATGAACTTCTTTCCATTGATGTTGCTTTATGTTTCACCATTTCTCACTACATTGTTTTTTATGTCATAACTTTCTTTCCTACATCACTGATTTCATCTCTCTTTCAGAGATTTATTATACTTACATTTTAAATGTTGTTGATGAGAGCAATTAAACTAATAGGACCATGTTTTTCACACTTTATTTTCTGATATATCAGAAAATATCCGATATGGAGTGGACATTACTATGATATCATCCCAAACCTTGAGAGATGACAACATCCCAAACCAGATGAATGAAATTTCTTCTATTGTCCTGTCAAAGCCTGTATAAATTCTGATGTCACTTCAAAGTCCAGGTTAAGTTTGAGTCTCACGATTTCACTGTCCTTGATCATATTATCCTCATGTTCTTAATTATACCACCACAATAGTCCATAATTTTTTCTGGCAAGAATCTTGGTCTATTACTATGAAAAATCTGGAAGGCTCAATACAAGACCAAGGATTGGTACAGTGTAGCAGAGAGGAAGTCCTACTGTATACTCAGTCATGATTCCATTTCCTATCTGAAAAGTTTTTGCACAAATGGCTGGGGAGAGGTAAAACAACACTGCTTCATGAGTTAAGTGTAACTTTTTAACTTTGTAACTCTTTGTAACTTTTGGTTCCAATTCATAAAAAGTTATGTCTGTTTTGTCAAAATAAAGGAAGAAAACAAGTAATCTATTGGCTTCAGGTGATTGTCCCCTTGTCTTCCTGACATTGTGCCTTCTCTAGGTACAAATGGGTTCTTTCTTCCTTTTGTTTTATAAAATGGTGAACTGTCAAAAGGAAAGGCCCAGCAGTCCATGACACTTTGTACGTGGTCAGGTTCCACTAGCTTCTTTGGCATTGATCTTCAGCTCAGTGATCATCTTAATCAATGTCCAGGGAGCTGTACATCACATTTTCTCATGTTCTTATTGTTGTAACCAAAGTCTGACATCTTCATGTTTTATTCAATTTCTCCCATTACTTTTTCTTCGGTTGTCTTCTCCTTACAATTTATGCACATGCTTCCTTTCTGTCAAGGATATATTAGTTATAAACTGTAAGGTTTGCTATTTTTATTTCTGATCTGAAAATATTGTCCAAGATAGTTTCAGTTCACTTGATTCAGACCCCCCCTTCACTGCTGTTTAATAGCTCATTTAACCTTCCTTTCATCAGACACTTGTTAAAGTAAGTTTCATGAAGAATGAGTTAACTCAGGTGACTCAGACGGTAAAACGTCTGCCTGCAATGCGGGAGGCCCGGGTTCGATTCCTGGGTCAGGAAGATCCCCTGGAGAAGGAAATGGCAATCCACTCCAGCACTCTTGCTTGGAAAATCCCATGGATGGAGGAGCCTGGTAGGCTACAGTCTATGGGGTCGCAAAGAGTCAGACAAGACTGAGTGACTTCACTTCACTTCATGAATCAGTTGAGAAAGAGTGGTGAATGGAGGCACCCAGGAACCTAACCTTGCAGATTCGATAGGAATAGTAGCTCACCACTCTGTACTTCAGGATCTGTAGTATCGTACATAGCATAGCTTCAANTATGGGGTCGCAAAGAGTCAGACAAGACTGAGTGACTTCACTTCACTTCATGAATCAGTTGAGAAAGAGTGGTGAATGGAGGCACCCAGGAACCTAACCTTGCAGATTCGATAGGAATAGTAGCTCACCACTCTGTACTTCAGGATCTGTAGTATCGTACATAGCATAGCTTCAACAGTAGGATTGACTATATATCTTTAGCAGCCATCAGAAGACTGCTTAAAGAAGAAAAACTGAGAAATAAAACACTAAAGAAAGTCCAATTGATCATGGAAAATTGAGTGAGATAATTACCAGAGTTGCATTCCTCATAATGATTTCTCAATTCAGAATACTTATTTATTTATTCATGCCTCCTGTTTCCTTTTATTTAACACTGTTCTTTTCTCAGAAAACCTCCTTCAGACAAGCCTGTGTGTATTCCTCTGTATGTGTTACTGTATTTGTTTGTATGTATGTGTGCATCTACGCCTTCATTTTGCCACCTGAGTTAACTCACTCTTAATAAAACTTACTTTAACAAGTGTCTGATGAAAGGAAGGTTAAATGAGCTATTAAACAGCAGCGAAGGGAGGTCTGAATCAAGTGAACTGAAACTATCTTGGACAATATTTTCAGATCAGAAATAAAAATAGCAAAACCTTACGGGTTCAATTTTAAATACATATCTTTAACACATTTGAATTTTCTTCTTGTGTCTTTCCCATGTGATTTACATTGTTTATCCATTTTCTTTTTCAGAAGAGCTTCAATACCAGTTTGGTAAAGTATCTTTGAAGTCATGTTACTCCCAAAACACATTAAAATGACTATATTTCTGATGGCTTTTTAACATTTCTCACTTTTAGTGATCTTTCATTCAAAGCTGCACGCTACTCTGCATTTCTGCTTCTCTATCCTGAATTTTTAGGTTGGGGCGTCTCTTCTAGTTGTCTCTCCTCATTGCCTTTCAAAGTCAGTGTCAATTCTGATATATTTTAAGAGTCAAGAGTAAAGCTGAGAGTCATTTTTCCTCTGACCTTGAATTTATTACCCATGTGTTCCCAGGGTATTCATACAAATATTTCACATAAACTTTTTAGAAATTTTTCTTGCCAACAATTGCACTTTTACTTCTTGTTTTTATTTTTGTTGGCAGAATTTGGGAATCTGCAACTCTTCTTAAATGTGTGTAGAAGGATTCTATATTTTAAGGAAAATTCAATAATAATATATGTCTCAGCACTGAAATTTTGTGCAAATGACACAAGAGCCTATTGTCCATCAATGTTTCCTAAAGATTTTTTCATAAAACACGAATAAATTCAATAAAAGTTCAAAACTTCAGTTTTAAATGACACTTTAGAGTTGTATTTTTATTTTCAGAGGGAGTGAAATTTAATGCACATAGGAGGCTTCATGTAAAGGTTGCCACAGCTACTGTATCTCACAAAAGGTTGCTTTTTTTCTCTCTCTCTTTGCTTCCTCATTTCTTTTTAACTAACTTTCTTCTGTATGGGTGTATGTGTCCATTTTCTTTTGAAAAGGTGAGTGAGAAAAGATGAAGTCTATTTGGGCATGAATTAAAACAGGAACTTCCCTGAAGCTGGTAATGTATTCACTGCTTGATGAAAATGTAAATGCAGGCTCCTAAGAACCAATCCCTGTATTTTCTCTAGAAGTGGTGGGTCAGGATCCTCCAGTTCACTGTGTGCTGGTCATACCACAGAGCTACAAAAATGAGGGTACTGATCACTTCTTTTCAATACTAGCTAAAGAACTGATTAATGAAGACCAACAGAATAACAGTAGCCCCAGCCATAGCCAAAGAGATTAAGAACATTTTAAAAACAATACCACAAATACAAATATTCCTGAAACTTTTTGCTTAAGTCAGTAATACATCCCTTTTCCTCTTTTTAATATTTGACCATATTCTCGGAAGATAGGAAGCTCTCCTGTTGGTATACATCTGTCTGCTTGTATATATGTGTTTGTGTGTTCACATCCTGATATTTTTAATGTTGTTGTTCAGTTGCTATGTCGTGTCTGACTCTTTGAGACCCCTTGAACTTCAGCATCCCCAGCCTCCCTGTCTTTCACTATCTCCTGAATTGCTCAAACGCATGCCCATTGAGTCTGTGATGCCACCCAACCATCTCATCCTCTGTCGTCTCCTTCTCCTTCTGCCTTCAGTCTTCCCCAGCAACAGAGTCTTTTCCAAGGAGTTGGCTCTTCATATCTGGTGACCAAAGTATTGGAGCTTCAGCTTCAGCACCAGTGCTTCCAGTGAATATTTAGGATTGATTTCCTTTAGGATTGACTGGTTTGATCTCCTTGCTGTCCAAGGGAGTCTCAAAATTCTTCACCATCGCCACAATTTGAAAACATTTATTCTTTGGCACTCAGCCTTCTTTATGATCCAATTCTCACATCTGTATATGACTACTGAAAAGAACATAGTTTTAACTATACAGACCTTTGTCGACAAAGTNGGTTTGATCTCCTTGCTGTCCAAGGGAGTCTCAAAATTCTTCACCATCGCCACAATTTGAAAACATTTATTCTTTGGCACTCAGCCTTCTTTATGATCCAATTCTCACATCTGTATATGACTACTGAAAAGAACATAGTTTTAACTATACAGACCTTTGTCGACAAAGTGATGTCTCTGCTTTTTAGTATGCTGTCTAGATTTGTCATAGCTTTTCTTCCAAGGAGCAAGCATTTTTTAGTTTTGTGCAGCCACCATCCACAGTGATTTAGGAGCACCCCCCCCAAAAAATCTGTCACTGTGTCCTCATTCTGCATGTAATTAAGATCATACAGTATTTGTATTTCTCTGCTGACTTATTTTATTTAGCATAGTATTTTTAACATCCATCCATATTGATGAAAGTGGTACTAATTCTCATTTTTTATAGCTACATATTTCATTGTGTATGTATATCACAACTTATTTATCATTTATCTATTTAAGGATACTTGGGTTGCTTCCATGGCATGACTATTGTAAATGATGCTGCTATAGATATAGTGAAAAATATTTTCAGGTTAACAGGGTTTTATCCCCCTTGGATGTATTCCCAGAATTGCAATTGCTGGATATTATGTTGCATGCATTCTCAGTTATGTCTGATTCTTTGCAACCCCATGGACTATATAGCCCATGAGGCTCCTCTGTCCATGGGATTTCCTCAGTAAGAATACTGGAGTAGACTGTCATTTCCTTCTCCAGGGACTCTTCCTGACCCAGGGATCGAACTCATGCCTCCTGTGTCTCCCACATTGCAGGCAGATTCTTTAACCACTGAATCATAGGAATTGAGAGCTCTATTTTTAATCTTTTGAGGACCTCCATAGTGTTTTCCTTAGGGATAGTATCAATTTACTATTGCATCAACAATGTACAATGGTTCTTTTCTCTCCACAGTTACATCAATATTTTCTATCATTTATCTATTTGCTGATTGTCATTCTAACAGGCATGAGATGAAATCTCATTGTGATTCTAATTTGTTTGTGTTTCCCTGATGACTAGTGATATTGAGCATCTTTCCATGTTCTCAATTTTAATTTGGCTATTTTGTATATCTTCTTCAGAGAAACAGCTAGTATGTCTTTTGCCCAGTTTTTGTTTTTTTCTCTTGATTTGTATGAATTCTTCATACATGTAGATATTAAACCTTGCTAAATATATGGTTTGCAAATATTTTTCCCATTTCATAGATTGTCTTTTCACTTTGTTGATACTTTCTATTTGTAAAAGATTTTTAGTTTGATGTAGTTGCACTTGTTTATTTTTTATTTTGTTACTTATGCATTAGATGTGCTTCCAAAAAATAATTACCAAGACCCATGTTAAGGAATTTCTCATATGTTGTCTTCTAGGAGTTCCATGGCTTTAAGTCGTACATTAAGTTTTTAATCCATTTTGAGTTACTTTTTGTGAGTGATATAAAATAGGCTCAAGTTTCTTTCTTTCACTGTGACTATCCTGTTTTTCCAGCACTATTTCTGTTTTTCTTTTCTTTTTTTTAATTTTAATTGGAAGCTAATTGCTTTACAATATTGTGGTGGGTTTTGCCATACATTCACATGAATCAGCCATGGATGTACAAGTGTTCCCCATTCTGACCCTCCCTCCCACTTCCCTCTCCATCCCATCCCTCAGGGTCATCCCAGTACACCAGTCCTGAGCACCCTGTCTCATGCATCTATCCTGGACTGGCGATCTGTTTCACACATGATAATAAACATGCTTCAGTGCTATTCTCTCAAATCATCCCACCCTCGCTTTCTCCCACAGAGTCCAAAAGTCTGTTCTTTACATCTGTGTCTCTTTTGCTGTCTCACATATAGAGTCATCGTTAACATCTTTCTAAATTCCATGTATATGCATTAATATACAGTACTGGAGTTATTCTTTCTGACTTACTTCACTCTGTATAATAGGCTCCAGTTTCATCCACCTCATTAGAACTGATTCAAATGCATTCTTTTTAAAAGATGAGTAATATTCCAGCACTATTTATTGAAGAGATTGTCTTTTCCCCACTGATTCTTCCTGACTTCTTTGTAAAATACTAGTTAGCCATGTGGAGAAGGCAATGGCACCCCACTCCAGTACTCTTGCCTGGAAAATCCAATGGACGAAAGAGCGGTGGGCTGCAGTCCATGGGGTCGCTAAGAGTCGGACACAAGTGAGCGACTTTACTTTCACTTTTCACTCTCATGCATTGGAGAAGGAAATGGCAACCCACTCCAGTGTTATTGCCTGGAGAATCCCAGGGACAGTGGAGCCCAGTGGGCTGCCGTCTATGGGGTCGTACAGAGTCAGACACAACTGAAGCAACTTAGCAGTAGCAGTAGCAGCATTTAGCCATATATACTTGGTTTTATTTCTGGGTTCTCAATTCTTTCCCATTGGTCTATTTGTAAGTTTTTCGCCAGTATGATACTATTTCAATTACTATAGGTCTATATTGTTTCAAGATAGCTTAAATCAGAATTAAGATACTTATTATTTGTCAGAATTTCTTTGGCTATATGGAGTCATTTGTGGTTTCATAAGATTTTTAAGGAAGAGTGCATTTTCTATTTCTGTAAAAAAAAAATCCTACTAGGAATTGCTTTTTTTTCTTTTCTTTTATTTATTTTTTTTACTTTACAATACAGTATTGGTGTTGCCATACATTGACATGAGTCTGCCACAGGTGTACATGAGTTCCCAACCCTGAACCCTCCTTCCACCACCCTCACCATATCATCTCTCTGGGTCATCCCAGTCCACCAGCCCCAAGCATCCTGAATCCTGTATCGAACCTAGACTAGTGATTCATTTCTTACATGACAGTATACATGTTTCAATGCATTCTCCCAAATCATTCCACCATCTCCCTCTCCCACAGAGTCCAAAAATCTGTTCTATACATCTGAGTTTCTTTTGCTGTCTCACACACAGGGTTATCATTACCATCTTTCTAAATTCCATATAAATGTGTTAGTATACTGTGTTGGTGTATTTCTTTCTGGCTTACTTCACTCTGTATAATCGGCTCCAGTTTCATC
>SJYA01012870.1:0-11031 GCA_006410615.1 Neotragus moschatus
CGTGCTATGCTTATGGCCAAAGGAAGGAAAGAAAAAGTGGCAGTTTCATCTTTGGGGAAGCTTTATCCCTCACCCCACTTTTGAATCAAAATCATTATCTCCATGAGGACCTTGCTTTTAAATGTCTGGGCTTGGTAGACTGACGGCTGGGTTAACGTAAATGTTGCTGCTGTCATTTGGGTGGTGTTAGCAATCCAGCCCCAGGGAGGACTGTGGAAGGCCAAAAGTTCTAAGGGTCAGTCAGCAGCACAAAGGGATCAATTAACAGTCATTTTCTTGGCCTTAGAAAACACTCCGAAGGACCTGTCAGGTTACATCACTAACACTCGGCTGTGGTCAGTGTTACAGCCATCTGGTCTGCTGCTGGGAAGCCTATGGACCAGCAGTTTCAAGTGCCCCTCTTTGGGGTCAGAAGCAGGAACCAAGATCCTGATCAAGTTTATGCTGCCCATTTTGCTACGCTCACTCACTGAATTAACAGCACACTGAACAGGGCAACCCATCACCCTCATAGGCTGAGCACAAAGTGCTCTGATGCAAAGCCACAGTTGTAAGGCAGATGCCTTGTTGTTGTTTAATGATTAAGTCATGTTCGTCTCTTTTGTGACTTCATGGACTGTCGCCCACCAGGCTCCTCTCTCCATGGGATCTCCCAGGCAAGAATACTGGAATGGGTTACAATTTCCTCTTCCAGGGGATTCTCCCAACCCAGAGATTGAACCCAAGTCCCTTGCACTGATAGGCAGATTCTTGACCACTAAGCCACCGGGGAAGCCTATGGCAGACATAACTCCTGCAAAAAGGTAGCCCATATTTCCTGTGGCAAAAGAGGCATTTCCACATTCTCCTCTCAAACTGACCACATCACATCAAATCAATT
This sequence comes from Neotragus moschatus, assembly GCA_006410615.1. NCBI lineage: Eukaryota > Metazoa > Chordata > Mammalia > Artiodactyla > Bovidae > Neotragus > Neotragus moschatus. The sequence continues at coordinate 881 of SJYA01012870.1, forward strand.
TTAAGAACAAATCCCAAACCAAAATGACCTGTGCCCCTTTGGGTTGATGTTGTTGCTCAGCTGCTCAGTTGTGTCACACAGTCTTTTCAACCCCATGGACTGCAACACACCAGCTTCCTTGCCCCTACCATCTCCCAGAGTTTGCTTAAACTCATACCCATTGAGTCATTGATATCATTCAACCATCTCATCCTCTGTTGTCCCCTTCTCCTCCTGCCTTCAATCTTTACTAGCATCAATCTCTTATAATGAGTCGGCTGTTCACATCAGGTGGCCAAAGTATTGGAGCTGCAGTTTCAGCATCAGTCCTTCCAATGAATATTCAGAGTTAATTTCCTTTAGGACTGACTAGTTTGATCTCCTTGCATAATATTTTGGGTTATATGTTAGTATATAGAGCAAGTGAGTGACCATGGACTGTTTCCACAAGAGGTGGGATTTGATTGTTGGCTCATTTTGTATTCCCTTTAATTACTGGCAATACACCAAATATCAGCCAGATGTTCTTCCTTTGGTCATAATGAATAGAAACTGGCCTGAGACTACATCTTCATTTTCTGAACTAAAACCTGTTGGTATCCCTGGAACTTACTATGGTGACTGACAGACCCTGGGAGCAGGGGAAGAGGTGTGTTTGAGGCCAATGTTAACTGCTTGCAGTCCTGTTGACCAGAGTCTTTATTTTTAATTGTAGGATAATTACTTTACAATGCTGTGTTGGTTTCTGCCTGTACAGCAATGTGAATCAGCTGTAAGCATGCATGTATGTATCCCCCGCTTCTTGAGTAGATAGCTGTCTTAATTATCTTCAGAATGATGTCAGTTGGTCCCTGCTACTGCATGCTTCTCATAACTGAGAAACTGGAAACATTATAATTACTCTTTCCATATTCCCTGATGGTTCAGTAGTAAAGAACCCGCCTGCAACGCAGGAGATGCAGGAAAACCAGATTTGATCCCTGGGTCTGGAAGACCCCCTGGAGGAGGAAATGGTAACTCACTCCAGTATTCTTGCCTGGAGAATCTCATGAACAGAGGAGCCTGGCAGACTACACTCCAGGGGTTGCAAAGAGTTAGCCATGATTGAATGACTAAGCACACACCCACATTGCTAAGATGTATAATTGTAATTGTCTGTGAATATGCTGGCTTCCCAGGTGGTGCTAGTGGTAAAGAACCTGCCTGTCAATGCAGACCTAAGGGAGGCAGGTTCAATCCTGGGGTCAGGAAGATCCCCAGGAGGAGGGAATGGCAACTCACTCCAGTTTTCTTCCCTGGAGAATCCCATGGACAGTGAAGCCTAGTAGGCTATAGTCTGCTGCTGCTGCTGCTGCTGCTAAGTCGCTTCAGTCGTGTCCAACTCTGTGCGACCCCATAGACGGCAGCCCACCAGGCTCCCCCGTCCCTGGGATTCTCCAGGCAAGAACACAAGAGTGGCTTGCCATTTCCTTCTCCAATGCATGAAAGTGAAAAGTGAAAGTTAAGTCGCTCAGTCATGTCCGACTGTTTGAGACCCCATGGACTGCAGCCTACCAGGCTCCTCTGTCCATGGGATTTTCCAGGCAAGAGTACTGGAGTGGGGTGCCATAAAGAGTCAGACATGACTGAAATGATTTAGCATGCACATGCTGTTTTTACGTAGATGATCCAGGATTCTCTTCCTGGATTTCAAACACTCAGAGTATTTATTTATATAACTATAGGATATTTCCTCTTATATCAGTGAATCTTTTCATCTGGAAAGTCAGGTGTCTACATATTCTTCCATAACGTGGGTAACTATTTTCCAGTCTTGTCTGTCTGATCTCTCTTGTTGGAGCTCTCATTCCATGTTTGTACTTACAGTTACCTGTTTCATTATTTTCTTCTTTGCCCTATACTTATGCCTAGAGGTTCTGAGCTCTGAGTTCGACCTCAATTTAATGGTTCTGTAATATTAATTCTTCTCTTTTAGGGCTTTTGGCCCAGCTTTAAATTCTACTATTGGATTTTGATTTTTTCTAACATATCATGTCCCATAGGGTTTCTGAGATGTTAATTATTAATACATCTAAATATTTTGATGTGTCTCTTACATTTTTATTATTAATAGAGACTTTTATTTCTGCTTCATATTAGAAATTCTCTCCATTTGTATATCATTCCTCTCAGTAAGTGAATTTGTACTTATGATGTTCTCTTGTTTTAACAGAACACCTTTAAAGGGCTTGAAAGTTCTATCTATTGTCCTTTACAGNCTCTCTTGTTGGAGCTCTCATTCCATGTTTGTACTTACAGTTACCTGTTTCATTATTTTCTTCTTTGCCCTATACTTATGCCTAGAGGTTCTGAGCTCTGAGTTCGACCTCAATTTAATGGTTCTGTAATATTAATTCTTCTCTTTTAGGGCTTTTGGCCCAGCTTTAAATTCTACTATTGGATTTTGATTTTTTCTAACATATCATGTCCCATAGGGTTTCTGAGATGTTAATTATTAATACATCTAAATATTTTGATGTGTCTCTTACATTTTTATTATTAATAGAGACTTTTATTTCTGCTTCATATTAGAAATTCTCTCCATTTGTATATCATTCCTCTCAGTAAGTGAATTTGTACTTATGATGTTCTCTTGTTTTAACAGAACACCTTTAAAGGGCTTGAACGTTCTATCTATTGTCCTTTACAGTGGTCTTTCTCTGCAGTGAGAATCTTGACTTCACTTTCAGTTCAGTTCAGTTCAGCTCAGTTCAGTCGCTTAGTTGTCTCCAACTCTTTACGACTCCATGAATCGCAGCATGCCAGGCCTCCCTGCTCATCACCAACTCCCAGAGTCCACTCAAACCCATTTCCATCGAGTCGGTGATGCCATCCAACCATGTCATCCTCTATCGTCTCCTTCTCCTCCTGCCCCCCATCCCTCCCAGCATCAGGGTCTTTTCAAATGAGTCAGCTCTTCGCATCAGGTGGCCAAAGTACTGGAGTTTCAGCTTCAACATTATTCCTTCCAATGAACACCCAGGACTAATCTCCTTTAGGATGGACTTGTTGGATCTCCTTGCAGTCCAAGGGACTCTCAAGAGTCTTCTCCAACACCACGGTTCAAAAGCATCAGTTCTTCAGCACTCAGCTTTCTTTATAGTCCAACTCTCACATCCATACGTGACCACCAGAAAAACCATAGCCTTGACTAGACGGACCTTTCCTTAATTTACTGTTATACTGTATGTTTTCCATGGCCTGAAACCAATGCATTTCTCATTCTAGAACAAAGGGGAAATGCCTAAGTACTGCATGTGTTTATGAACAATATTTGTGGAGTCATGTTTGATACCCAGAGGATAGATGTTTATCATTTAGGTCTCAGATCTGACCTACTCTTTCTGGGAAAGTCTCACTGACTCACTTAAAATATGCACTCCTATTATGTGGTTCTGAGCACTGTGCATTTGCACTGAGTCTTCTTAAGTTTATTGTATTTGTTTGATCGCTATCATTCTATGCTATGAATTATGCAGAAATGGCAGGCATTGTGCTTGCTTTGTTCAACATTCTCTCCCCTGTGTTTAACATGTTGACTGGGGTATAGTGAGCTCATATTACACACTACGAAAATGAATATAACAGACTAGAATTGATTGGAATTTGTTGATATGGAAGCTAAAGCTGAGTAAGTCTTAGGAGGAATCTGAGAAGAGGAATTTTTTTTTTTTTTTCTGTTCATTGTCTCCTCTGTTTGGGGGTGGTGGCTGTTTAGTTGCTAAGTCATGTTTGATTCATGTGGTGTCCCCACCCCCCTCATAGACTGTAGCCTGCTAGGCTCCTCTGTCCATGGATTTGCTAAGTGTGCTTAAGTGAGGACCAGATTTCCTCAGAAGTTCTGTTGAAATTGACCCTTAGACAGAGAGAAAAAAATAAACTGCAAAGTATTAATAGATATGCCTGCCTGCCTTTTAGAGTGTCTTCATGTCTTCACTTCTGCAAATGATGGATTAAGGAGGCTTTGGCACCACCTACTTTACTAGAATATTAGAGATTCTGTTGTTACTCTTGTGTTTGCTTAATTCCATCACCTCTTTCTCCACCAAAGCAACCAAAGGACCAAAATGCTTCCACATTGTGCATCTTTGCTTATTACTCACATATATAAAATGCAACTAATTTTACGAATGCATAGAATCCTTGAGATTTTATATTTTACAAAAATTATTTGTATGAATATCTTCACACTTTGCTTTCCTCATTTTAAAACACATTTCATTTGTCAATCTTATCCTTTGCTTTCTTGCAATTCTTTTCCTTGATCATTTTTCTTGAAGACCTGGTTAAATAGAGCCAGGAGGAATTAACTTGCACTTATAATATTCAACTTTCCATTTGTTCCAAAAGCTACAAGACAATAGGAAGGGAAAATAAATATTAATAAAATATTAATTGAATATCTATATTCTACCTTAAAGATATTTTGGGCAATATTAATATTATAGTCCTTATGTAAAATTTATTATCTAGTTAAGCAAATATTTTCATCATATTTTATTCTAAAGCATTTTTGACAATTTTTCAATACATGTTGACCATAATAATTGAAATTCTTAATTAATTTAAATTTTGAGGTGCTAAGTAAAATAATATTAAATATATTTATTATTACTAATTTGTTACTTACCTCTGAATGTTTTATATATACTAAAGCTTCCCTTCCAAAGTTATGGTATAGACTTTTACTTGTTCTGGTCTTCTGTTAAGATTCAATACTTTTTTTCTATTCTTAAGTCCAGACCTGTACTATTGAATTTAATTCTAAATATTTTAAAGGTTGCTTATAATTTTGTAAGGGGATAATTTTTACATTTCATACAAGCTGATCATTTTCAATTCAAAAATTGTAATTTATGCTTATTTATCTATATGTTTCAATCACCTAGACAAATGTTAACAATTATTGCTTTTTAGTGCAATGGCACCCCACTCCAGTGCTCTTGCCTGGAAAATCCCATGGGTGGAGGAGCCTGGTAGGCTGCAGTCCATGGGGTTACTAAGAGTCGGACATGACTGAGCAACTTGACTTTCACTTTTCACTTTCATACATTGGAGAAGGAAATGGCAACCCACTCCAGTGTTCTTGCCTGGAGAATCCCAGGGACTGGGGAGCCTGGTGGGCTGCCATCTATGGGGTCGCACAGAGTCAGACATGACTGAAGCGACTTAGCAGCAGCAGCAGCAATGTAATTCATGAGAAAATGGATTTCTCCAAAAGCAAATTAACCTAGCAAAAAATTAATGATTTTATGTATTATTTTTGAAAGTTTTTTAAAACCACTTATTTTATTTTACCATCTTGTTTTATTCAACTTTTCCTGGCTTATCAGAAATAATCGTGATATAAGGAATTATTATCTGCCCTCATTTATACAAAAAATTATATTTGAAATTCTGGCACTGTCATGCAGGCTTTTCTAAAGCAATAACAACAAGAAATCCCTCCCTCTTCCATGTGATGATGTTAACTTGCCCATCCTCTGATTCTGCTTTGGCCAAAATGTCCTTTGGGCAGAGATGTGATGAGATGCAGTTCAAGTAGAAGTTTTAAATGGGATGGTGTAGGGTTTTGACTTGTCTTTTGGCAGACTGGTAAGAATCATCAAGTGTCCCTTCAAGTTGGGCCTAGGGTGAATTCATGTGTGATAAATCTGAACCCAAGGGAAGCAGAACCAGTGGGGTATAGATAGATATTCTAGACATATTTCATATACATATCTGAGATATAGTTGATGTTCAGTTCAATTCAGTCGCTGAGTCGTGTCCAACTCTTTGCGACCCCATGAATCTCAGCACGCCAGGCCTCCCTGTCCATCACCAACTCTTGGAGTTCACTCAGACTCATGTCCATTGAGTCAGTGATGCCATCCAGCCATCTCATCCTCGGTCGTCCCCTTCTCCTCCTGCCTCCAATCCCTCCCAGCATCAGAGTCTTTTCCAATGAGTCAGCTCTTCTCATGAGGTGGCCAAAGTACTGGAACCTCAGCTTCAGCATCATTATGTATATAAATATATAAATTCATATATATGCTACATAAGATATTCCATGAATTCACGCTATGTGTAGACACATCTACATGCTTAGACGTGTCTGACTCTTTTTTGACCCCCTTAACTGGAGCCCTCCAGGCTCCTCTGTCTATGGATCTCCAAGATTACTATAGCAGGCTGCCATTTCCTGCTCCACTGCATCTTCCCGATCCAGAGGCCGAGCCTGTGTCTCCTGCATCGCCTGCATTACAGGCAGATTATCACTGAACCACCTGAGAATCCCACAGGTATATGTACATTTATCTTTACGTAGGGCATACAGAGGAGAAACAGAAAAATAGAGACAAAGAAAGAAAGTTTATTGTAAAGAATCATGATTTTTTAAAGTGCTCACAAGTCTGAAATTTATAGTGAGGGCCAGCAGGTTGGACACTCAGGCAGGATTTCTGTGGCAGTTTTGAAGTAGAATTCCTTTTTTTTGAGAAATCTCTGTCTTTACCCTTAAAGCCTTAAAATGATTGGATGAGGCCACCTGCGTGATGAAGCATAATCTTCTCTACTTGCTGTTGACTGATTGCAAATGTTGGTCATATTGATCTCATGTACAAATACCATCACAGCAAATCTGGGCTAATGCTGATGAAGCAATCACAGTTTAGTCAAGTTAACAGGTAAAACCAACCATCACAGTAGAAAAAAAAAAAAAAGGGGGGGGCTGTGGAAGCCAGTGAGATTCGGAGAGGCACTGCCTGGGTTGCCCGGTGGTAAAGAATCTGCGTGCAATGCAGAAGACACAGGACATGCCAAGAGTTCGATCCTTGGGTTAGGAAGATTCCCTGGAGGAGGGCATGGCAACCCACTCCAGTATTATTGACTGGAGAATTCAGTGGACAGAGAAGCCTGGTGGGCTACAGCTCATGGGGTCAGAAAGAGTAGGACAAGACTGAAGTGACTGAGCATATAATGAAGCATTACTGTTGTAAAAGGAGCTGAATTTTGCTGCTTTGAAGTTCTTTCTGTCTCTATGCTACATAAGCCTGTTTGGAGACAGGTTCCTGGATATTGCAATTACCTTTGAAGCATTTATTAGTATACTATGATTTTTAATTTCATGATGTATAATTAATTTTGACAATATTTTTAATATCAACTCTATCCTTCCATTAAAAAAGAAAAAAATAGATTGCAAATATTCTGCCACTCTACTCATCAGTTACTCAGTCATGTCTGACTCTTTGTGACCCCATGAACTGCAGTACACCAGGCTTCCCTGTCCTTCACCATCTCCTGGAGTTTGCCCAAATTCATGTCCATTGAGTTGGTGATGTCATTCAACCATTTCATCCTCTGTCATCTCTTTCTCCTCTTTCCTTCAGTCTTTCCTAACATCAGGCTTTTTTCCAGTGAGTCAGCTCCTGACATCAGGTTGCCAAAGTATTGTAGCTTCAGTTTCAGCATCAGTCATTCAAACTCTCAGGACTGATTTCCTTTAGGATTGACTGGTTTGATCTGCATGCAGTCCAAGGGACTCTTAACGGTCTTCCACACCACAGTTCAAAAGCATCAATTCTTTGGTGCTCAGCTTTTTTCATGGTCCAACTCTCACACCCATACATGACAGCTGGAAAAACCATAGCTTTATCTATATGGACCTTTCATCAAGAGCCTTTTGATGAAAGTGAAAGAGAAGAGTGAAAATGCTGGCTTAAAACTCAACATTCAAATAACTAAGATCATGACATCTGGTTCCACCACTTCATGTCAAATAGATGGGGAAACAATGAAAACAGTGATAGACTTTATTTTCTTGGGCTTCAAAATCACTGCTGATGCTGACTGCAGCCATAAAATTAAAAGACACTTTCTCCTTAGAAGAAGAGCTATGACAAACTTAGACAGCATATTAAAAAGCAGAGACACTACTTTGCCAACAAAGGTCCATCTACTCAAAGCTATGGTTTTTCAAGTAATTAGGTATGGATGTGAGACTTGGGCAATAAAGCAAGCTGAGCACCAAAGAATTGAGGCTTTTGAGTTGTGGTGTTGGAGAAGACTTTTGAGATTGCCTTGGACTGCAAGGAGATCAAAGCAGTCAATCTCAACTCTGAATATTCATTGGAAGGACTGACGCTGAAGCTGAAGCTCCAATAATTCGGCCACCCGATGTGAATAACTGACTCATTAGAAAAACCGTGACGCTGGGAAAGATTGAAGGCAGGAGGAGAAGGGGACGACAGAAGATGAGATGTTTGGATGGCGTCACCGACTCAATGGACACGAGTTTGAGCAAGCTCTGGGAGCTGGTGATGGATGGAAAGCCTGGCATGGTGCAATCCATGGGGTTGCAAAGAGTCAGATATAACAGACCGACTGAAATGAACTGAACTGAACTGATATGGACCTTTGTTGGCAAATAATGTCTCTGCTTCTTAATACACCATCTAGGTTTGTCGTCGCTTTTCTACCAAGCAGCAAACGTCTTAATTTCATGATTGCAGTCAGCATCTGCTGTTATTTTGGAGCCTAAAAAAATAAAGTCTCTCACCCTTTCCATCGTTTCCCCGCCTATTTGCCATGAAGTGATGGAACCAGATGCCCTGATGTTAAAATTTTGAATGCTGAGTTTTAAGACAGCTTTTTCTCTCTCTTCTTTCACTTTCACCAAGAGGCTTTTTTGTTCTTTTTTGCTTTCTGCCATAAGGGTGGTGTCACCTGCATGTTTTAGTTTATTGATATTTCTTTCAGAAATCTTGATTCCAGCTTGTGCTTCACTCAGCTTGGCATATTGCATGATATACTCTGCATATAAGTTAAATAAGCAGGGTGACAATATACAGCCTTGATGTACTCCTTTCCATATTTTGAACCAGTACATTGTTTCATGTCTGGTTTTAACTTGCTTCTTGACCTTCATACAGGTTTCACAGGAGGTAGGTAAGATGGTCTAGTATTCCCGTCTCTTGAATAATTTTCCAAAGTTTGTTGTGATCCACACCATCAAAGAGTTAGCATAGTCATTGAAGCAGAAATAGATTTTTTATGTAATTCTCTTGCTTTTTCTATGATCCGAAAGATGTTCAAACTTTGATCTCTGGTTCTGCTTCCTCTTACAAACCCAGCTTGAACATCTGGAAATCCTTGGTTCGTGTATTATTTAAGCCAAGCTTGGAGAGTTTTGAGCATTATTTTGCTCACATGTGAAATGAGTGCAACTGCAGTAGTCTGAGCATTCTTTGCCAATGCCTTTCTTTGGGATTAGAATGAAAACTGATCTTTTCTAGTCCTGAGGCCAGTGCTAAGTTTTTCAAATTTGCTGACATATTCAGTGCAGCACTTTCACAGCATTATCTTTTTGGTTTGGAATCCAGTAGCTGAAATTCCATCACCTCCACTAGCTTTGTTTGAAGTGATACTTCCTAAGACCCACTGGACTTTGCACTCCAAGCTGTCTGGCTATAGGTGAGTGGTCTGGGTCATTAAGGTTTTTTTTTAATAGTTCTCCTGTGTATTCTTGCCACCTCTTCTTAATATCTTCTCCTTCTGTTAGGTCCATACCGTTTCTGACTTTTATTGTGCTCATCTTCACATGAAAAGTTCCCTTGTATCTCTAATTTTCTTGAAGAGTTCTCTAGTCTTTCCCATTCTAGTTTTTTTTTTTTTTTTCCCAGTATGTCTTTGTATTGATCACTTAGGAAGGCTTTCTTACCTTCCTTGCTATTCTTTGAAACTGCATTCAGATGAGTGTATCTTTCCTTTTCTCTTGCCTTTCGATTCTCTTCTTTTCTCAGTTATTTGTAAGGCCTCCTTAGACAACCATTTCCTTTTTGCTTTTTTTTTTTTTCCCCTTGGTGATGGTTTTGATCACTGCTTCCTGTACAATGTTAGGAGCCTCTGTCCATAGTTCTTTAGGCACTCTATCAGATATAAACCTTTGAATCTATTTGTCATTTCCACTGTATAATCTTAGGGTTTTGATTAGGTGATAATTTGAATGGTCTACTGGTTTTCCCTACTGTCTTCAATTTAAGTCTGAATTTTGCAATAAGGAGTTCACGATCTGAGCCACAGTTAGCTCCTGGTCTTGTTTTTGCTGACTGCATAGAGTTTCTCCATCTTTGGCTGCAAAGAATATAATCAAT
>SJYA01012875.1:0-11451 GCA_006410615.1 Neotragus moschatus
CAGGTCAAGAAGCAACAGTTAGAACTGGACATGGAACAATGGACTGGTTCCAAATCAGGAAAGGAGTATATCAAGGCTGTATATTGTCACTCTGCCTTTTAACTTATATGCAGAGTACATCATGTGAAATACAGGCTGGATGAAGCACAAGCTGGAATCAAGATTACTGGGAGAAGTGTCAGTTACCTTAGATATATAGATGACATCACTCTTATGGCAGAAAGCAAAGAGGAATTAAAGAGTCTCTTGATGAAGGTGAAAGAGGAGAGTGAGAAAGCTGGCTTAAAATTCAGCATTCAAAAAATGAAGATCATGGCATCTGGTCCCATCACTTCATGGCAAATAGATGGGGAAACAATGGAAACAGCAAGAGAGTATATTTTCTTGGCCTTCAAAATCACTGCAGATAGTGACTGCAGCCATGAAATCAAAAGACATTTGCTTCTTAGAGGGCCTCCCTGGTAGCTCAGATGGTAAAAGAATCTGCCTGCAAAAAAAAAAAAAATTTAATTAAAAAAAAAAAAAAAAGAATCTGCCTGCAATGTAGGACCCCTGGCTTTGATCCCTGGGTTGGGAAGATCTCCTGGAGGAGGGCATGGCAACCCACTCCAGTGTTCTTCCTTGGAGTATCCCCATGGACAGAGGAACCTGGCAGAGTACAGTCCATGTGATCACAAAGAGTCAGACATGACTGAGCGACTAAGAACATTTGCTCCTTGGAAGAAAAGCTATGACAAACCTGGACAATGTATTGAAAGGAAAAGACATTACTTTGCCAACAAAGGTCCGTTCAGTCAAAGCTATGGTTGTTCCAGTAGTCAGTATGGATGTGTGAGTTGGACCATGGGAAATAATGAAGGACGGGGAAGACTGGCATGCTGCAGTCCATGGGATTGCAAAGAGCTGGACACAACTGAGCGACTGAACAACAAAATTTAATTTCATTATGGTCAGAGAAAACAATTGGAATAATTTCCATTTATGCTTTTAAATTTGTCATGGATATTTCACGGCCCATTTATCTTGGTAAATGTTTCCTGTGCACTTGAAAAGAATATGTACCCTATTTTTGAAGTGTTTGAAAAATACTAATTTCATCAAATTGTCTGGTACTGTTTCTCAGGTCTTCCTTCCTTGCTGACTTTTGGTTTGTTTGTTCTATTAGCTACCAAGAGAGATGTCTTCAGGTCTCTGCATAGAACACAGATTTATCTCTTTTAAATTCTCTCATATTTAAGTGGCTAAGACTCCACGGTCCCGATGCAGGGGGCCTGAGTTTGATCCCCGGTCAGGGAACTAGATCCAACATGCTGTGACTAAAGATCCCAAGTGTCACAACTAAGACCCAGCACGCCAAATAAAGAAATTTGTTGAAAGTTTTAAATTGCTTAATGTGGTAATAATACAGATCATAAAGTCTCCCATTTTAATTACTTGTAGGTATACAATTTAGCAGCATTAAAACCATTCACAACATTATCCAAATGTCACCACCATCCATTTCCAGAACTCTCTCATCACTGCAAACAGAAACCCTTAACCCACTAAACACTAAATCCCCAGAGCCCCCTCCCCATAGTCCCTGGTAACCTCTGTTCTACTTTCTGTCTCTAGAGAATTGCTTTTTTCTACTTACTTCATATTAATGGAATTCTACAATATTTGTCATTTTGTGTCTGGCTTATTTCACTTAGCCTGATGTTTTCAAGGTTTATCTATGTTGAAGCATATATCAAAACTCCATTCCTTTTTAAGGATGAGTAATAGTCTAATGTATGTATGTGGTCCATTAAAAAAAATCCCTTCACCTATTGATGGACATCTGGGTTGCTTCTACCTTTTGGCTCTTGTGCGTAACGTGGCTGTGAACACTGGTATACAAGAATGTGAGTCTCTGCTTTCAATTCCTTTGAATATACACCTAGAAGTGGAATTGCTGGATCATGTGGTAATTCTGTTTAACTTTTTGAGGAATCAAATGGTTTCTCCATAGTGGCTGGACATCTCATATTTCCACTGGCAATACCCAGTGGAATGCTGTGGGGTTGGATTCACACAGTGTTATGATTTCTCACCAATACTTATCTATTTTCTTTTTTTAAATAGCCATCCTCTTACGTGTGAATTGGTATCTCATTGTGGTTCTGATTGGCGTTTTCATAATGACCAGTGATGCTGGGCACTTTTTCATGTGTTTTTAGCCATTTGTATGTGTTCTTCTGAGAAATGTCTTTTTAAGTGTTTCACCCATTTCTGAATTGTGTTGATTTTTGCTGCTGAGTTGTGGGGAGTTCTTTATATATTCTAAATTTAAAAATATATTGTATATATATATTTATTTAATATATTTAAATATATTTAATAAATATATATCATATATTTTTAAATCAAATATATGATTTGAAAATATTTTCTCCTATTCTGTGTCCATCTTTTCACTTTCTCGATAGTGTCCTTTGATGAATAAAAGTTTAAGGTTTGATAAATTTCTATTTATCTATTTTATGTATTTTCTTTTCCTTTTCCCAGATTTTGAGAGGGATTCCATTAGACCTGTAAATCACATTGGGCAATTTGTCATGTTAGCAATATTAAATTTTCCAATCTATGAACATGGGCTATCTCTTCATTTATATATATCTTTCATTTCTTTCAGCAATTTTTTTGTCTCCTTGGTTAAATTCATCCCTAAGTATTTTGCTCTGATTGTATCATAAATGAACTTTTTCCCCTTAATTTCCTCTTTGGATTGTCTCGTGTATAAAAATGGAACCCATTTTGTGTTAATTTGTTTACCCTGGAACTTTGCTGAATTGTTTATTAGCTCTAAAATGTCTTTGTTGTTTTTGAAACTTTAATTCTATCAGAATTTGCTCCATATCTTCGGATATCCTGTAGTCAGGGGCATTCGTGTCTAAGGCTGTTACATCTTCTTAATGAACTGATCCCTTTTTCATTATGTATTTTGTTTTTATTTGTGGTAAGTTTCTCTGAAATCTACTCTTTTTTTCACAGTAATATGCCTACCTCAGCTTTTTTCGGATTAGTAGTTAGATATTACATCTCCCATAGTTTCACTTCTAACCTGTCACTAGATATAAAGTGGGCTTCTTGTAATAATGAGTCTTATTTTTATCTAATATGAAAACCTGTCATATACTGGCTATTTACACTATTTACATTTAATGTTATTAATGTGTCTGAATTTAGGCTAATACTTTGTTTTCTGTTTGTCTCGGTTTTTGTTGTTCATTCTATCATTTTTCTTGCCCTTTTGGAATGTATTATTTGAATACTTATTACTTTTCCATTTAAATTTAAATTTCTCTCTTAAAAAAAAATCTTTCATTGCATTCTTTTTGACTGGGAGCTTTATTGCAACATGCATACTTTATAGTCCAGTTACAGTTAATTTCTCATTTTTAGCAAGATATAGAAGCCTTATAAGCCTCTCAGTCCCCTTTCCCTATTCCTTTTATATGACTATCATGTGTATTTGGGCTGGTCAAAAAGTTCGTCCAGGTTTCCGACCAACCTTTCTGGCCAACTCAATGTTACAACTATGTACACTGACCATCTCACTATGCAATGCTGGACTGTTTGCTTCCAATCACATACATTCTAAGCAGCTAGAAGAAAAAAAAATGCTTTATTGTGTTAACCCGATATTTATCATTTCTCTTGCTATTCCTTCTTCCTTAAGTTTCAAGTTTCTCTACACCAGGACAATTTCACCTCTCTCACAGCAGAAAGGCCGGCGTCAAGTTCCCTGGCTTTCTTCATTGAAGTGTATTTTGTATTTCCCAAGGACATTTTTAGAACTTATGGAATTCTGTGTTGATATCTTCTCTTTTTGTTTTCCTTCAGCACTCTAAACATGTGTGACCATCTTCATGCCGTAATGGTTTCAGGTGAGAAATCTTCCGTCATTCATTGTTTTCATCTGTGTGCTGTCTTTCTACTGCCTATGGCTTTCATCAAGCTGTTGACTTTTTCTTCCTCTCTCTCCCTCTGTCTCTTTCTCTCCCTCCACCTCCTTCTGCTCCTCTGCCCCTTCCTCTTCTCTCTTACCTTCCAACTCTATCCTTCCTTCCTTTGGCACTTCGATTAGAATGTGCCTTGGCATGGCTTCCTTCAAGTCTTCCCTGATCGGGTTTCACTGAGGTTTATGTTTTTCCTTCAAATTTGCTAAGTTTTAAGCATGCCAACTTTTTTCTAAACCTCTTTTCCATGCCAATCGTTTTCTCCCGAGACCCCAGTCAATGCTGAACTTTTGATGCTGTTCCACAGGCCCCTGACGCTGTTAATGTTATTTTAAATCTGTGTTCATTCTATATTTCAGGCTGGATAATTTCAATTAATTGTTTTCTAGTGTGGCTTTTTCTGATGTGTCAGTTCTATTGAGCCTATCCAGTAAAATTTTTAAAATATGTATTATATTGTATTTTCCAGTCCCTAAAACATTCACTTTAAAAAAAAAGTTTCTATCTCTCTGTTGGGAACTTATGTGTACCTTTTGTTTATCTCAAGCATGATTATAACAACTGCTTAAAGACACTGTCCACTGGTTCCAACATCTGACTCATCTCACTGTTGGCATTTGAATGCCATTTCCCTTGAGAAATGGTCATATTTTCCTAGTTTGTTTTGTATTAAGTAATTCTGCATTATAACTTAGACATAACTGAATATTGTGTTATGAGATTTGGGGTCCTGTTTAAGTCCTTTGAGAATGCTGGTTTGTGCTTTTTGTTTTAGCAGGCAATTGCCTGGTTAGATTGAGATGGAAAGTTCCTTTTTGCCTTCAGTGGGTAGTACTTTCTGTCTCAGTTCAGTCTTCCAAGCCTTTCTCTTCTCTGCTGGGTCTCTTCTGTGCATTCATAGCTCTGAATGAGCAGAGGGCTTGTGCAGATTCCTACAGACTCGGGAGATGACCTTCTCAAACTCACCCCCTCTGGACTTCCCTGACACTGTCTGACTCTCCAGGGCCTCTTCTCTCAGGTCCTCTGACCAGAAAGATAGTTTTCTCTTGGGGTTTTAGGTGCCTGACGCAAAGAGTTGACTCGATGGAAAAGACCCTGATGCTAGCAAAGATTGAGGGCAGGAGGAGAAGGGGACGACAGGATGAGATGGTTGGATGGCATCACCCACTCAGTGGACATAAGTCTGAACAAACTCCAGGAGATAGTGAAGGACAGGGGAGCCTGGTGTGCTGCAGTCCATGGGGTTGCAAAGAGTCAGACATGACTGAGCGGCCGAACAACAACAATTGCAAGGAGAGTTAGCCTTATGGCTAGGCCGGGAGAGAGAGAGAAGAAAAAAGCAAGAAAACAGCTTTCCCATTCTTTACTCTCTTCAGCACACAGGGCCTCCTTTCCTTAGTTCTCTGGCCAGAAAAGTAGGGTTTCTCTTAGAGGTTTTGCTCTCTTCACCCACTGTATAAGTTTTGCAATGCAGACTGCCAGGTACCCTCAGGTGAAAGTCAGGAGATAAAAGGAAAAAATTCCTGGACGCTCACTGGTATTGATCATTTTTCAAGTTTTTACTCCCCCCTCAATCTGGCTGTGATTGTTTACTCTTCAGTCCTCAGGGAGTTGCTATTTGCATTCTTGCTGGAGATGTTATCTCCAGTCGAGAGAGTTAAGGACTAACAAATGTTTGTTAAATGAAAAAAGTCAGTCTGCTCCATCTCTCTTACTGGGTGGTCAGCTCCATGAAGATGGGCAGTGTCTGTCTTCTCCAATGTGATGTTACTGGTGCCTAATCCAATGTGGTACATGATGAGATCAAAATAGTTTTTGAGTGAAATAACATTTTGCAAAGAAGAATGGATAAGAAAATATTGAAGTGATTAAGAAAAAACAGTTACCCAAGAATACGTATAGAATGTCTAAATGTGAGCTAATGAGGTAGGCATGATGGATTTTTTGCTTGAGACATGAGATTGATAATAGAAACTGTTGACACACCAGGGTTTTGTAAGATTAAGTAGAGGAGCTTTGCTGTTGTAATATTAAATAATACACAAAGCTCTTGGCACTGAGTCAGATATGAGAGTAATACACGGTTCAGTAAACAATAGAAATTGGTATGGATTTCCAAAAGAGGAAAAACAGTCATTTAAAACTCTAGGCTTTAGCTTTTGATAAGAAAAATGGTACTAGAGTGTGGGATAGAAAATAAAGGGAAGGAGGAAGCTTTATTGTCCACTGTGAACAATGCATAATGAAAGAGTTGAAAGCCAGAGACAATGGGAGATGCCCTTTCTAAATGGCCTATGAAATGTCAGTCCTCATCCAAATGAAGCTTGAGAAAGACACTCAGATCCCGGATAATAAAATGGTCATGGGTCAAGGCAAGTGAGCCATATCGAGGGTCATCAGTACAGAAGGAGTAACATTATTTAGGATGGCTGTTGACATCCCTTGGCAAATGACAAGGGGAATTATCACGGGGATTCTTCAGTAGAACACAAGAGTGATAGGTGTTTAGTCACAAATAGCTACAGGTCACACAAATGGTCTGCCTCCAGTGGCAGTATTTTCATTACAGAAATGAAAGAGGGCAAGAGGAAACATTTCCAAAATGTATCTTTCAACATAGAACAATATGTTTAAATCATGTAGAGGTATGGCAAAACCAGTACAATATTGTAAAGTAATTAACCTCCAATTAAAATAAATAAATTTATATTAAAAAAAAGGTTAAAAAAAAAAGAAGAACAAGCAACAGTTAGAACCAGACATGGAACAACGGACTGGTTTAAAATTGGGAAAGGAGTAGGCTGCTGATTCAAGATGGTGGAATAGAAGGACATGCGCTAAAAAATAAATAAATAAATAAATCATGTAAATTATTAGAAGAGTACCAACTTGAGAAATGGTGTGAATTTCTGAAAGTCTTATTTCAGAAACTTTGAAGCTATAAGAAAAAAATTTTGAAACACAGTTTAAACGGTTTTCAACATTAAAGCATAAGAAGTCTGAAACACTGAATATACCAGGAAGATTGCCATTTCTGGCCAGTGTGACGAGCTATTGTTGGATTATAGACATACAGAAAGAGATGTGTGGGGGAGTGCGGAGGGAGAAATAGCACTGTGACCCCAGTAATAAACTGAACAGTTTCCAGTAACTCATAAGGAAAGCTGGGGAAAAACCTTCCACGCTCTAGTAAACTCTAACCAATGGAGCAATCTTGAAATTTATACTTTTTTGTTTGCAAATTAATAATAACCTGTAATCAATCTTTCGATCGTGATTTTTGTCCCATTGAACGTACTATAATACAATGGAAGCTAAGCTGCAGAGAAAGAAATTAGAGTGGTCACTATAAAGTCCAATTTTATCTGCCAAGATAAACAGAAGCCAAATTTAAATGTGCATGAAGATTCTTATTGATTTATCATGTACATAAACACATAAGCCAAGTGCAAATGAAATGCAAGAGTGAGGAGGCATGTAGAGCACGGGTCGTGTCGTATAAGCTTAGTCTCACATCGCCATGAGCTAGCTGTGTGACTCGGGCAGGCTCAGGATTTCTCAGGCTCGATTCCCTCACCTTTAAGATAACAGACTAGCTCAACATTCCAGGAGTTCTTCCTGGCTTCTCTCTTTATTATAAACTTGGATGACTGGGGTGTTTCTCTGTCTTCCATATAAAATAAGACATACTCCTGGACATGTAGATGACACAGCTTATACCATACTCTTGTTGTTGACTCGCTAAGTCTTGGGCAACTCTTTGTGACTCAGTGAACTGTAGCCCTCCAGGCTCCTCTGTTAATGGGATTTCCCAGGCAAGGATACTGGAATGGGTTGCCATTTCCTTCTCCAAGCAATCTTCCCTACCCAGGGATCACCTCACTTCTCCTGCACTGGCAGAGGAATTCTTTAACCCTGAGCTGTGAGGGAAGCTCATGTCATACACTGCTGCTGCTGCTGCTAAGTCACTTCAGTTGTGTCCGACTCTGTGCGACCCCATAGACGGCAGCCAACCAGGCTCCCCCGTCCCTGGGATTCTCCAGGCAAGAACACTGGAGTGGGTTGCCATCTCCTTCTCCAATGCATGAAAGTGAAAAGTGAAAGTGAAGTCACTCAGTCGTGTCTGACTCTTTAGCGACCCCATGGACTGTAGCCCACCAGGCTCCTCTGTCCATGGGATTCTCCAGGCAAGAGTACTGGAGTGGGGTGCCATTGCTGTCATACACATAATTGATACCTGGCCTTATTTCTAATGGTCGCAGGGCTGGTTATCTATTTGGAATGTCATACACTAGGAGATTCCAAATAGATAACCGGTCCTGCAGCCATTAGAAATAAAGTCAGGCATCAGTTATCCTAAAACAGAGGCTGCCATGTTTAGCAGATGCCTCCCAACTTGTAACTGGTATCTGACTAACAATAACATAAAATAAAGCAACTTAATTTGTTATCCAAGGATAAAGAACTAGCACATTCCAGAAAGTATAAGTTACTTTGTTCAAAGATAAACATTCAAAAATAATTATGAAACTGTTTAATTAAAAGCTAATAGAGAAAAATTAGGAAAAATTTGTTAATTAAGAGCAAAACCAAAAAAGAACAGGCAAATCCAATGTGACTCTGGATTGGACTGTGGAACAGATAAAGGATAATACTGGAAAAATACTGGTGAAATTCAAATAAAGCAACAAGAAAAAAACAACTTGTTATGTACAAAGAAATCCCCACAAGACTATAATATTTTTAAACAGAAAGTGCAGAACAGAAAGAAACAGCACAAGGTCTGTCTAGTCAAAGCTCTGATTTTTCCCGTAGTCATGTATGGATGTGAGAGTTGGACCATAAGGAAAGCTGAACACTGGAGAGTTGATGCTTTTGAACTATGGTGTTGGGAGAAGAAAGACTTTTGAGAGTCCCTTGGACTTCAAGGAGATCAAACCAATCAATCCTAAGGAAATCAGTCTTGAATATTCATTGGAAGGACTGATGCTGAAGCTGAAGCTCCAATACTTTGTCCACCTGATGCAAAGACTCCTCAGAAATGACCCTGATGCTGGGAAAGATTGAGAGCAGGGAGAGAAGGGGATAACAAAGGATGACATGGTTGAGTGGTATCACCGAGTCAATGGGCATGAGTTTGAGCAAGCTCCAGGGGCTGGGGTTGGACAGGGAGGCCTGGTTTGCAGCAGCTCATGGGGCTGCAAAGAGTCAGACACGACTGAGCAACTGAACTGAACTGAGCTGGCTCAAAGTGCTGAAAAGAAAAAAACTGCCACACCAAGAATACTCTAAGCAAAGTTATTATTTAGAATTGAAAGTGAGAGAGAGAGTTTTCTTGACAAGCAAAAGTTAAGAGTCATCACCACTAGAATGCCCTTGCAAGAAATGTTAAAGGGAATTCTTTAAAGGAAACAGTAAAGACACTAATTAGTAACAAGAAGACATATGGAAGTATAAATCTCACTTGTAAAAGTAAATATATAGTAAGTGTAGTGAGTTAATCACCTATGAAGCTAAAGGCAAAACTCGTAAAAATAACTATAACAACGATAATTAGTTAAGGGATCAGTTCAGTTCAGTCACTCAGTCGTGTCCCACTCTTTGCAACCCCATGAATTGCAGCACTCCAGGCCTCTCTGTCCATCACCAACTCCTGGAGTTCACTCAGACTCACATCCATCAGTCAGATGCCATCCAGCCATCTCATCCTCGGTCGTCCCCTTCTCCTCCTGTCCCCAATCCCTCCCAGCATCAGAGTCTTTTCCAATGAGTCAGCTCTTCACAAGAGGTGGCCAAAGTACTGGAGTTTCAGCTTTAGCATCATTCCTTCCAAAGAAATCCCAGGGCTGATCTCTCTTTTATGACTATTCTACAAAATTGCATGTAACTTTATAAATATTTTTTAAAGATACAGTTTTCTAAATATTTAATATTATGCTTATTTGATTTTGAATTGCAAATGTCAAATATTCTGTCTTTAGGTTTTATATACTTGGTTAAAAAGGAAAAATTGTGCATTTCTAGAATGTTTTTATGAGTAAATTTAATTTACTTAAAATAAATTTTAAAAAAAGGATGTAAAATGTGAATCAGAACATAAAACATGGGAGAAGAAGTGTAAAAATGTGGGCTTTTAAGAGTGCAAACTTAAGTTGTTATCAACCAAAAAACATACACACACACACATATATATATATATATATAGGTTATTATATGGAAGCCTGATGGTAATCATAAAGCAAAAACCTATAGTGGACATACAGAAGATAATGAGAAAGGAATATAAGAATATCAATAAAGTTTTCAAGCCACAAAAAGAGAGAGCAAGAAAAGAAGGGACAGAGAAAAAACTACAGAAACCCCAAAGATAATAAAATAGCAATAAGCATATACCTATCAACACTTACTGTATAGTATAAATGGGCTAAATGCTCCAATCAAATTCAGGTGGCTGAATGGATAAAATACAAAATCCATCTTTGTGCTGCTGACAAGAGCTCACTTTAGATGTAAGGATACACACAGACTAAAAGTGAAGGGATGGAAAAAGGCACTCCACCCATGCAAGAAAATTAAAGAACATTTCGAGACAAATGGAAATGGTAACAAACATTCTGGAATGCAAAAGTAGGAAGTCAAGAAATACCTGGAGTAACAGACAAATTTGGCCTTGGAGTACAAAATGAAGCAGGGCAAAGGCTAACAGAGTTCTGCCAAGAGAATGCACTGGTCATAGCAAACACCCTCTTCCAACAACACAAGAGAAGACTCTACACATGGATATCACCAGATGGTCAACACTGAAATCAGATTGATTATATCCTTTGCAGCCAAAGATGGAGAAGCTCTATACAGTCAGCAAAAACAAGACCGGGAGCAGACTGTGGCTCAAATCATGAACTCCTTATTGCCAAATTCAGACTTAAAATGAAGAAAGTAGGGAAAACCACTAGACCATTCAGGTATGACCTAAATCAAATACCTTATGACTATACAATGGAAGTGAGAAGTAGATTTAAGGGACTAGCTCTGATAGACAGAGTGTCTGATGAACTATGGACATTGTACAGGAGACAGGGAGCAAGACCATCCCCAAGAAAAAGAAATGCGAAAAAGCAAAATGGCTGTCTGAGGAGGCCTTATAAATAGCTGTGAAAAGAAGAGAAGTAAAAAGCAAAGGAGAAAAGGAAAGATACAAGCATCTGAATGCAGAGTTCTAAAGAATAGCAAGGAGAGATAAGATCAATCAGTGCAAAGAAATACAGGAAAACAATAGGATGGGAAACACTGGAGAGCTCTTCAAGAAAATTAGAGATACCAAGGGAACATTTCACGCAAAAAATGGGCTCAATAAAAGACAGAAATGGCATAGACCTAACAGAAGCAGAAAATATTAAGCAGAGGTGGCAAGAATACACAGAACTGTACAAAAAAGATCTTCATGACCCAGATAATCACGAAGGTGTGA
>SJYA01012876.1:0-11421 GCA_006410615.1 Neotragus moschatus
CCTCACAATAACGATGTTTTTAAGAACAAGTCCAAATAAAATTGAGAGATACGGAAAAATTATAAAGCTCTATTAAAAGACACGAATGAGGACTGAGGTAAATGAAAACATACGCGATGCTAACAGACTGGAAAGTCTCATGATGAAAACGTCTTGACACCTGCTGAGTGAAACAAGCTACAGAAAACACCGTGCGATCACTATGTAACGAGCAAAGCCTGCAAGACTGAACACACCATCTGAGGATATAAACACACGGGGAGGGAAAGAAGCCTTTCTCTGCCCTCTTGTGTTCAGGTACTGGGGTCTGCAAGTTAAAGCAACAAAAGGCAAGTTAGGAGAAAAGGCATGGAGTTTTATTTAGTGCTAATATTTACGTATTTTTTTGTTCCTGGAGGCCTTTGTAGAAAAAGAGTCTGACCCAAAGAGGTGGTCAGGCTCAGGGTTTTATATGCCGTTTTAATAAAGGGCAGTAAATTTGTCAAGAAGTGACAAGATAAAGGGAGCTTGGGCTTCTTGGGTAAAGTGAACATGCTGAGGGATTTTATCTGGGGGGAAACTAATGGAACAGAGTGGAAGTTGCTCGGTCATGTCCGCCTCTTCGCGACTCCGTGGACTATACAGTCCCTGAGATTCTCCAGGTCATTATACTGGAGTGGGGAGCCTTCCCCTTCTCCAGGGGACCTTCCCATCTCAGGGGCTGCACCCAGGTCTCCCCCCTTATGGACAGATCTTTACCAGCTGAGTCACAAGGGGCTGGCTAACGGAACAGAAGGGTGGTTTTATTCCTCAGGTTGGTTTGTCAGCTTGGTGCTGACTCTGTCTCCAGGGACACGGGCAGCCCTCGAGGGCAGGGGGGCTCACCTCACGATCGACAAGGCGTGGCCCTCCGGGCAGACATGGGAGGGGCAAGCAGCTCCTGTGTGCGTCGGCTGCTGCTTCACTGTCATCTGCTCAGAACACCCTTGTGCCCAGTGGCCCACGTGAGGTGCTGTGTTCTGATCCCCGCACGTGGGTGAAGCAAGCGATTCCCTCCAGTTTTAAAACCACAGTTCCCTCCTCCGTGGGGGCAGGGGAGGCTCGGTCCACAAGGCACACGGGGAGGAGCCTGGGGGTGAAGACCAGTTCCTTGGCATGGGTGGTAGGCTCACCATTGCTCATTTTCTTTAAATTGTATGTGTTTTCACACACAAAAAAATACTCTGAACGACAACAGGAATTTGTAAGAGAAAAAAAAGGCCACATTCTGCCCAAAGTAACAACTTTTATTTGTTTTCTCAAACGTATCGGAACAAATTCGCTGTTTTCTAACCTTGAAGCCAGCAAGATTAGAAAGGAAGTTAAGCCACTTTCCGTTGCCACTGCCAGTTCCACGGGGCCACCGTGAGGGCAGAGTCAGCTGGCGCTGAGGGCCTGGCACACTGGCCACCCTGGCCTCTGCGTGACCAGGAACAAGGGAACTGCGGAACCAGCCAGCACAGGGTCGCAACTGGACCAGCGCGTCTCAGCAACCCCGGGTCCTCCCTGTCCAGCCATCAGTTCCGATTTTTCCTTAAAATCCTGGCGTTTAGGCTGTGGTTGCTCCACCAGAGTCCTGGCTCGTGGGAAGGTCGGAAAGGTACTCTGGTCCCGGGGTGGGGTTGTCCGCAGCTCCTGGGGTGGGGGTGGGGGCTCAGACAGTCACAGGACCCCCAGGGACAGTTCCAGAATCTGCGGTTTTACAGGTCAGCAAGCAGTTGGTGAATATGGCCAAGGCCACTGGGGAAACACGTGGCATTACAGGGGTTGGGTGGGAGGTTCCTTCTTTAACAGAACATGCTTACTCTCAGNGGGGGTGGGGGCTCAGACAGTCACAGGACCCCCAGGGACAGTTCCAGAATCTGCGGTTTTGCAGGTCAGCAAGCAGTTGGTGAATATGGCCAAGGCCACTGGGGAAACACGTGGCATTACAGGGGTTGGGTGGGAGGTTCCTTCTTTAACAGAACATGCTTACTCTCAGCCTAAACTGTTTTTCTAGAAACGGCGATGGGTTTTGGGGCAGACTAGTGATTGACGTTTCCCAGGGACAATCAAGACTGTGGAGACCCTCTAGGGGACCCTTTAGGAACATGGTCTCCTGAAAAAACTGTCGAAGCTGCTGTGGGTGGGATTGAGACAGGACAAGCCACGTGTGCGAGTTCTGAGAATGAAGGGCATCTGTTAGACGCGAGGGTGACCGCCGGACCCTGTATGGTGGCCGGCGGCCCTCGGACCGCCTCTCGTAACAGTCGAGCTCCCTTTTCACAAGTCCAGGTCGGGGCAGCATCGTCTTAGGTCTCAGATTAAACTGCTACAGACGTGCCGTCCACGCAGAGAAGCACAGACTCGAATGAAACAAACCGGGCAGGGCCACGCGCCCCCCGGCCCGGGGCGGGGCCCGCACTTGCACAGCAAACAAATGAAAACACGGCCAGCGAGGACACTGTTATGCTCTTCCGGTTTACAGGACGAACCTTGCAATAAATATATGGAAGGAAGTGTGAAGACTACAAAGGCATGGGCCTGGATCACGTGTACAGACTTGGGGCTGCGGGACAGACTTGCGCCCCGGGACAGTGGGGCGCTTGGTCTGAAGTTCACGGGCTGTTTCCTGTCTCCTCACCGAGCCCGGGCCACCAAGCCCAGGCACCGCAGCCCCCACCGTGGGGGAGCGCTCGGGGCGACTCAGCGCTGAGACACTCGCCAGGACACCACGAGCGGCTGGTTCCTGAGGCTCCTGACCTGTCTGCCCACCGGATTGTCTAGAAGCGCTGCTATGACGGGAGTGCGACCTGGGGAGTCCCTCCTGCTCGCTGGACCAGGCTGCTCCGGAGGCAGACAAGGATGTTGCCTTGTAGATGCCCCTAGGCAGACTAGGACATCGTTGCCTTGCAGGTGTGCGAGACAGGCAGGGTCCAGATGCGCTGCTCTGATTGCGAGGGAAGAGGCAAGCGCTACAAAGGAAATCGCTACTCAGCAGGCGCTGACCACCAGCGCAGCAGGTCAGATCCTGCCAAGCAGCCCAGGGGCCCCTGTGTTAGAGCCACGGGCGGGCCGTCAGCGCGGCTGCAGTCTAAGGGGCCGGCGCTCCCCAGCTGGCACGGGCCGCCTGCAGGGGCGGAGACACGTGAGATGCAGCCCATAGACACACACAGAACCGAAAATGCCGAATGTGTCGACAAAAACTGCTGACAAAAACGTTACTTTTTCTAAAATCAATATTCAACTATCAAAAATAAATTTCTAAATTTGAATGTATCGCAACATAATTGGTCTGTCGTCATTGTCTGAGACACGGTTCCCACGGCCGGCGCTCAGCCGCGGGACTCCTGCTTGGGGTTTTCTTCGATTCCTCGTGCGAAGAGCCGGACCAGCTGGCAGTGGACCCTGCGGAGACACAGGGTCACACTGAGACCCTGACCCCCGGCTCGAGGGCAAGGTGGGCCTCAGTCACCAGGGGGGCGGGTCAGGGGCTCGGGGAAGTGTCCGGACACCCCTGAGACTGAGTTTGCAAAGGGCGGTGACAGCCAAGGGGAAACCCAGGACCGCACAGACCCACCTGTGAGCAGAGAGTCAGCCCCAGGGACCAGTTCCCTCCCCTTCTGGGCACTCATCAGAGCCGAGCAGTGGGGCCTCGGGGCAGGTCCCGTGAGGAGCACTCTGAGCACCAGGAGACGCAGTCCGGGAGGCGAGAGGCCCCACCTTCCACAGCACAGCATGTGAGCCTGGGGGTCTGCAGGGGCTCCTGGGCCCACCCCCGACCCCGGCAGGGCCTCCTCCCCACGTTATGAATGACGTCACAGGCGCCTCGAGATGCGTCATAAAAGCCCCCGAAGTGACGCGCTGTTCCAGGCAGCGTAATGCCTATCAAGGTGCACAGGGTCTGTCTCGCGAGAGAACTGTTCCTGACTGTCAGCCGTTCCTGCTGCTGAGTCGCGTCAGCTGTGTCCGACTCTGGGCGACCCCATGGACGGCAGCCCACCAGGTTCCCCCGTCCCTGGGGTTCTCCAGGCAAGGGTGCTGGAGTCGGGTGCCATTGCCTTCTCTGCAACCGTTCCTAAACCGGCATTAAAAGTACTGGCATCTCCTGAACTTGTGAAATGAGTCTACCGCAGGCGGAGCCCTGCACACAGGACCGCGGGACGGGTTTTCTCGGGACCTTGACGCCCTCCTGCCCTGAGATGCAAGGTGTGAGGTCACTGCCACGCTGGCTGCGCCCGGCTGCAAGAGCAGGGACAAGCAGGCCGGGGCTCGGGGAGGCTGCAGGGCCTGCTCCTGCCATGGCTTTGCTTGGACGCCGAGGGTAGAGAGGCCCGGCTGGGGTCAGTGGCTGGCTGCCTGAGAAGCTACCTACAGTGGGGTTACCGGCGAGGGCGGGCAGCACGCCGAAATGCGGGAGCTGTGCCCCAGCTGTCCTTCCACACTGCGGGGCGGGGCTACATGCCCGCTCGTGGCCACCTTCCTCATGCAACCCCCTCACTATGGTCAACGAGGGTCCAGTTTGGTTTGCTTAAAGTAGGCTTCCCTGGTGGTCCAGACAGTAAAGAATCTGCCTGCAATGCAGGAGACCCAAGTTCTTCCGGGAAGATCCTCTGGCGAAGGAAATGGCAACCCACTCTTGCTTGGGAAATTCCATGGACAGAGGAGTCTGGGGGGCTGCGGTCCAAGGTGTCGCAAAGAGTCAGACACGACGAAGTGACTAACACTTTCACTTTCCTTTTCTCTCAAGATCCTAAAGATGTTTGTAACAGGGTAGAAAGAATCCTCCTAGAATTAAACAGTTTCCCTCAATCTCTTAGGGGCTTCTCAGGTGGCGCTAGTGGTAAAGAAACCGCCTGCCAATGCAGGAGACTTAAGAGATACAGGTTCGATCCCTGGGTGGGAAGGATCCCCTGGAGGAGGAAATCGCAACCCACTCCAATATTCTTGCCTGGAGACTCCCCCATGGACAGAGGAGCCTGGCAGGCCAGAGTCCATGGGGTCACAAAAAGTCGGACACAACTAAAGCAACTTAGTATGCTTACACCCACACCTCCATCAACAGCCCTTTTTAAAAAAAAAAAAAAAAAAGAACGCGTTTGTGTCCTTCCATGGGGAAAACACCTTTTTTGGCATTAAAAAAAAAAAAAAACTTTCTTGGCACTTAACATTTCACCTGGTTATGTAATACATATAACCAGATTGCAGATTCCCAAGTCCAAATACAATAGGCCTAACGGATTTGGGGCTGGAGGGGCAGGCCTGGCACCTGGACCTTAGCTCGGCCGTGGGTTCCTCGGTCCGGAGCACATCCTGGTGGTGTCAGTGGACTCGGGGCTCCGAAAGGGCCCACAAAGGGAGTTTGTTAGTTTAAGTCATTAGGAGACAAGAGGGAACAGCCGTGCAGGGTGTGACAGAGAAAGTGAAACGGAGGGGCTCCCACCCCAGCGTCCTCCCAACACCGACACCGAGGCGCCTCCCGGGGGCCCTCCCGGACATGCCCGTGCGTTCACGGCGGGCGCTCATGCACTAGGCGGTAGGGTGCCAGGCTCCCAGAGCCTCTGGGGCACGCCTGTGCGTTCACAGCGGGCGCTCACGCACCAAGTGGTAGAGTGCCAGGCTCCCAGAGCCCTCGGGGCACGCCTGTGGGTTCATGGCGGGTGCTCACATGCCAGGTGGTAGAGTGCCAGGCTCCCAGAGTCCCCGGGGCATGCCTGTGGGTTCATGGCGGGCGCTCACACGCCAGGCTATAGGGTGCCAGGCTCCCAGAGCCCCTGGGGCACGCCCGTGCGTTCACAGCGGGTGCTCACATGCCAGGCTGTAGAGTGCCAGGCTCCCAGAGCCCCCGGGGCACGCCTGTGGGTTCACAGCGGGCGCTCGCATGCCAGGCTGTAGGGTGTCAGGGTCCCAGAGCCCCCGGGGCACGCCCGTGCGTTCACGGCGGGCTGCCACACGCCAGGCGGTAGGGCGCCGCCTCCGCTCACCTGACCTCGATGGCCGGGCTGCTGAGCACCTCCCCGTCGCAGTTCCAGCTGCTGCTGGAGGCGCGGCAGCAGCAGGAGGTGGAGTGCTCGCTGCACAGCTGCCCCAGCCTCTTCTTCCTGCGGCCCAGCACGCTGCTGTCCTCGTCCTCCGCGGGCTTCGACACAAACTGGAACTTCTTGACGCGATAGACTTCCACGAAGGTGAAGTCAAACTAGCGAGAGACAGCCAGACGGGAACACGCCCTTAGCGGCACTCTCAGCGGCGCTGCGCTGGGGGCATGACCACCGTCAGGGGCCTCGCAGTGGGCCCCCCACAACGTGGGGACACAAGAAATGGTCACCACCACACTTAAAACCCGGTCTCATCCACGGTGCGTTCCCCGTCGTTCCCGAGCAGCGACTTGTACCGTTCTTTACCTTTTTAACAAGCGGTACTTTAAAAGCCACGTGAAAACACTGTTGGACCAGATCTTAGAAAAAACTTAACAGCCGTGAACTTTACTACAATCTGAGACTGACCAAGAGCTGCAGCTGTCTGGATAACGTTAGACTCAGGACCCCCCGACCCCGCGTCACTACACGCATGTCAGTGACCACGGCTCTCAGCAGAACCCTTCCCCGGAGCCCGAAGACCGTGCTGTAAGTGGCCTGCGAGGGCAACAGAAAACGGCGCTGCATCAGCCTGTCCTGTCTGCAAACAGGAGGAGAAACAGCAGGGGAGTGCACGGAGACACTCGCGCCGCTGGCGCCCAGAGTCAAGGCTTCATAAGCGAGGCTTTTTAAGGAGGAAGCTTGACCGAGAGTTCACAGAGGGCGAAGGCAGGCAGAGGAGTCTGCTGCGGCCCCTCGCACGCACAGCGATCCCCCACGGGGCCGCCCGGGCGGAGGACGCGCTGGCGCAGGCGGCGTGGCGGCCGCATGACCCTTACCTGGTCGCCCTGGTTGGTGTGCCTGACCAGAAAGCGCAGGAAGTTGAACCGGGAGCACTTCCGGATGAGGATGAGGTCGGAGGAGCCGTCCCCGAGGTGGGCGGCCGGGGAGAGGCCCTGGGGGCTCCGAGGACAAGCGCAGGACATGTTGGTGGCGTTGATGGCCAGGAACTGTCCACAGAGGACCTTCCACTCCTCCACCTCCTCTGAAGCGGGAGGAAGCGCCGCAGTTCAGCCCCTCAGGCGTGTCCGGCTCTCTGCGACCCTGTGGGCCGCAGCACGCCAGGCCTCCCTGTCCATCACCAACTCCCTGAGCTTGCTCAGACTCATGTCCATCGACATGACGCCATCCAATTATCTCACCCCATGTTAAATTGGGACCCAGCAGGCGGGGGTGGGCTCCCTTCCCCTCGGCATCAGCACAGAGACAGCCCGCCCGCAGTCACCTCCTGAGAGGCAGTCCTCCCCAGGGTGGGGGTTGGGGGCTCTGGGACCACCATCTAGGGCAGGGGTCACCAGACCTGGCCCGCCACCAGAGTGTGTGTGGCCTGTGACTAAGTTTTACATTTTTAAATGGTTGCAGGAAAAAAAAAAATCAAATGAGGAAAGTACTGTGTGATGTATGGAGAAGACAGGAAACAAATTTCAGCATCCTCAAATAGCCCAAGACTCGCATCCAAGGCCTCAGTGAGGCCACTCGCTGAACCCCCAGTCCCAGAGCATTCTGGAGACAGGCGCAGGGTAACTCAGGGATGCGGCGAGAGGGTCCCTTCCACAAAATCTGCTCTTCCCCACAGTCCGGCAAAGGCCACGGGCGCCTGGCCTGGAGAAGCCGAGGAGCGGGTGCTCCGCGGAGAGGGAGGGCCCGCCGGGCCGGACACCTTACCCGTGCCATCCAGGCCGTACAGCGACCGCTTCTGCTCTGCTTCCAGCTGCTGCCGACTCTGCCTGCACACGGGGCACCTGCGGCAGCAACAGTGCCTGGTCGGTGCTGCGCAGGGCCCGCCAGCCCTCCCGCAGGAGTGCGGCCTCGGGGCTTCACTTAAAAAAACTTTCCTTGCATGTTAATTTGAGCTCTCAAAATCAGATCCACTGTTAGAAATTACATGGGCAACATATCCTCCTTGGAAACTGATGGAAGTTACCAAAACCCAAGCGCATCCCTTGGGGGCCCTGTGTCGGCTCCGGGGAGGGGGCACCGGCGGGAGCAGAAACCAGCTGCAGCACCCGCTGTGGACCCTCCTGAGCCCGTGTTCCCTTGGCACGACAGGTAACACGGCAGCCGTTCGGTCTGGAGGGTGACAAGCGAGCCAGCGGCTCAGAGCTCAGGGTCTGGGGGACACCTTCAGGGTCTGTGGGACCCTGGCTGCTGGCCGTGATGAAACAGCACCCCCGTTTTACACTGCAAGGACCGCCCCATCACAACCCGAGACGGTCCTGCTTCCGCCTCATCATCTGAACAGAAACACACACGTGAGACCCGCTTACCCCGCCCGGCAGGGTTTCCGGTCCCTCGGGGAGCCCACCGTGTGCTGAGCTGGCAGGAAGGACACTGTGCCTTCATAGCAGTGATGGGAGAGGAAGGTCTTCAGCCCTGAGGACGGAGCGGGAGGGACAGGAGGCGCCCGTCAGCCTCGCGGAGGGGCTGGTGGGTTGCCGGGGATGCTGGGGACAGAGCGTCCGCACAAGGACAGGGCCCCCCCACCCACCCCCTGGCCTCGCGCTGAGCCGCCGCCACCGTCGCGGGACACTGCAGGCTCCCGGCCGCCGGGGCTGCCTTCCGTGCTGGCAGAGGGGGCGTCTCGGCCACCAGGCAGGCACCCCTCATGGCCTCGGGTTCCGCCTGGGAAGCCCGGGCGCACCCCAGGCTTGGGCTTGTCGTCTTCAACTCTGGGGTCTCTGGGGGCTGCCTTTCATGACAGAACGCNACCGTCGCGGGACACTGCAGGCTCCCGGCCGCCGGGGCTGCCTTCCGTGCTGGCAGAGGGGGCGTCTCGGCCACCAGGCAGGCACCCCTCATGGCCTCGGGTTCCGCCTGGGAAGCCCGGGCGCACCCCAGGCTTGGGCTTGTCGTCTTCAACTCTGGGGTCTCTGGGGGCTGCCTTTCATGACAGAACGCTGATTGAGGAGGAGCCACTCCGCGTGGATAGGGACAGAGAGTGGCTTCTTGGACGGAACCTGGTCCTAGGGAAGATGCCAGAGACGGCTGCAGTCACGACGATGTAGAAAACGACACAAACGTGGCTGACAAGCAGAGGCAGGCCTGAGCGGGCTGGCTCCGCCTGTGAAAGAAGGTCTACTGTGGGTTAAGCGCTATCAAATGTCACTGCAGGCTACGGAGACAGCGTTCCTGGAAGAAGAGTCGATCGATGCGGCCAACTTCACTGTTGTCTTATTTTAAGAAATTGCGACGCCTTGCTTCAGCAGCCCCCACCCCAATCCGTCAGCAGCATCACGGAAGCAGGACCCTGTACCCGCAAGGGTTACGACTCGCGGAAGGCGCAGACGGCGGTTAGCAGTGTTTAACCATGAGGAACTTTCAGATTAAGGTACGCACCTTTCTCAGGTATAATCCTACTGCACACGGTACACTCTGGTGTACACATAGCTTCGTGTGCACACAGAAAGCAAAAAGCTCATGTGGCCTGCTTTATTCTGACATTTGCTTTCTGAAAGTGGTCTGGAATTGAGCCCTGCATGTCTCCAAGGTGTGCCTGTAAATTTTACCCAAAGGTGAACCATAAGGGGAGTGACACATTAAATACAGCCGAAAAGGAGCGGCTTCCCTGGCGCTCCAGTGGCTAGAGCGCTGCGTATCCGTTGCCTGGGGCCTGAGGAATCGGGGAACTAAGATCCCGAAAGCCACGTGGTGCAGCCAAAAAATAAAAATAAATAAGTGAATACAGCCAGGGCATCCACCTGAGCCGCAAGAGTGTCAGACTGAGCCCTTCATCCTGTCAAGCCCCTTCTGCACTGGGGCTGCCCTGGTGGCTTAGCTGGTACACAACCTGCCTGCAGTGCGAGAGACCTGGGTTCCATCCCTGGGTTGGGAAGATCCCCTGGAGAAGGGAGAGGCTCCCCACTCCAGTATTCCAGCCTGGGGAATCCCATGGACCGTACAGTCCATGGGGTCGCGCCTTTCACTTCACTCTGCGTTTAAACGCAGAAAGCTGGTGCAGCACACGGCCTGAAACTGCAGACCCTCGCTGGCTCGTCCGACCCGGGGTCAGTCGGCCTCCATCCTCGGCCCTGCACCGGGGGGCCGCACCCCAGGGAGCGCGCGGAGGGCACCTGAGAAGTCATATCTGGCGAGGCCCATCCACCGCTTCTTCTCGCTGTCTTTGATGATGTCCCCGTAGAAGCCATAGCCCAGCAGGGACACCGAGTACCGCAGGAGCGTGCTGTTGTGGTGCACGGCCGACACGTCCATGGACAGCGAGTCCCCTGCAGAGAGAGGCCGCTTGGGAGCCGCCCCCGCCCCGGCCCCCGGAACCGGAGGGGCTGGAAAGCTGCTCTGTGGGGAGGGAACAGCAACAAGGCCAGGAAGCTCGATAAACACTGAGCAGACAGTGGTCTTGCAGAGGACGATGAGTCACCTGGCTTCTCGGCTGTAAAGTCACAAGGGCCCCGCCTGTAAACAGGGCCCTTCTGTGACTGTGGGGACTCGGAGTATAGCACTGCTGCTGGGGACGAGGGCAGGGCAGGGAGCCACACGGGGCCCTGCAGGCACCTGGACAGCGCCAGGCAGTGGCGAGTGCTGCAGGGCCCCCTGCCCCGTGCATGTGCTGTCTAGAGGAGCTGGGGGGTCTGTGCCCCCAGGATGATAAGGGGGCGAGTTCTGAGCAGGGGAGAGGGCGGAGAGCAGGGCTCCAGACGGGCGGGGCGCGCCTGGCCACTACAGGGGGTGCGGGGAGCGCCGTCCGGGGCATGGGGGCTAGGCGCCCCAAGGCTGGGCGAGGGGCCTGGAGGGTCTGAGCAGTGCTTGTGTTTCTCAAGGTCACCCAGCTGGATGAGCTGGATGCGGCAGGGGAGGGCGGCAGAGAGGGCCCCACGGGGGACGGGCCAGAGCACCCGCGCGGTGAGGCAAACGGACGCCCACGTGCGCCCGGAGCCCCGGGGTCCGGTGAGCTGGGCGCAGCAGTGACGGGGCGCCTACCCACAATGATGTGCAGAGCCGAAGTCTCCGCGTCGTTTGTGCCAACCGTCGAGTAGCACACGCAGTCTGTCGACCCTAAGACAGGGGAGAGGTCCTTAACGTCACTGCAAGACCTAAGATCCTAACGTGTTTCCAAGTAGGCAAGTAGTAAGCGCTCCCTTTTCTTCCAAGGACTGGGAGCAAGTACGGCACACGGTCTACCGACCAAATTAGTTCCCGAGATTGTTACTGTGTTGTTCAGTCGCTAAGTCACGTCCAACTCTTTGCGACCCCGTGGACTGTAGCACGCCCGGCCTCCCTGTCCATCACCAGCTCCCAAACTCATGACCATCGAGTCGGTGATGCCATCCAACCA
>SJYA01012878.1:0-10777 GCA_006410615.1 Neotragus moschatus
CGCAAAAAGTTGGACACAACTGAGTGACTGAACTGAACTGAACTGAACCTTAACCAGCAGATCAGAAAACTGAATCTCAAACCAGGACAATAACTCGCTAAGATTGAATCTAGTTAGTGGAAGAGTGTTGATTACAGAACCAGTGGCCTCTTCTACATCATTGGCGAGCTTACTATTTATCTTTATACATATAGTGCAGGAGTCACATTATGTAAAATCTAGTTCTTAGCCATTCTACAGAAGTAAAATAATTTGGTTTGAAAATGATCTAGATATATGAATAGTTAAGAGGATCCCATTTTTCCTANAGAGTGTTGATTACAGAACCAGTGGCCTCTTCTACATCATTGGCGAGCTTACTATTTATCTTTATACATATAGTGCAGAAGTCACATTATGTAAAATCTAGTTCTTAGCCATCCTACAGAAGTAAAATAATTTGGTTTGAAAATGATCTAGATATATGAATAGTTAAAAGGATCCCATTTTTCCTATGTATCTGGAAGTGGATGAGAGGAAACATAAAGTTACTTCCCTTTAAGATTCCTAGGAATGAATAGAGGTGAGGGAAAGGAGGAACTACAAGGATATTAGACAATTTGATTTCTCACCCAGGTTTAGGAGGAAAACTAGAATAACTGATTTATGAAAAGAAGTCTTCCCATGATACACAACCCCTAAATTCTAATTTTATGAGACAGTAATGTAAGATTTTCCTCTCTTTCACAAAAGTCCAGATAACGTTGTAAAAAGAATAGTCAGTAACTTCCTGATCTACAAACTCTCACAATGAAATAATCTGGTCTGATCAANGAAAATTGAATCTCAAACCAGGACAATAACTTGCTAAGATTGAATCTAGTTAGTGGAAGAGTGTTGATAACAGAACCAATGGCCTCTTCTACATCATTGGCGAGCTTACTATTTATCTTTATACATATAGTGCAGAAGTCACATTATGTAAAATCTAGTTCTTAGCCATCCTACAGAAGTAAAATAATTTGGTTTGAAAATGATCTAGATATATGAATAGTTAAAAGGATCCCATTTTTCCTATGTATCTGGAAGTGGATGAGAGGAAACATAAAGTTACTTCCCTTTAAGATTCCTAGGAATGAATAGAGGTGAGGGAAAGGAGGAACTACAAGGATATTAGACAACTTGATTTCTCACCCAAGTTTAGGAGGAAAACCAGAATAACTGATTTATGAAAAGAAGTCTTCCCATGATACACAACCCCTAAATTCCAATTTTATGAGACAGTAAGATTTTCCTCTCTTTCACAAAAGTCCAGATAATGTTGTAAAAAGAATAGTCAGTAACTTCCTGATCTACAAACTCTCACAATGAAATAATCTGGTCTGATCAAATACCTGATCAACAGTTAGAAAAGCAGATTATCTTATAACTGTCACACTTAACATATAGTATATGTTCTCAAATTTATGAATCCTGAATCCTCAATATTTTCTTTAAAAGTTACATTTGTTTGCAATATAAAAATGCTTTTCTGTTGATATTGATCTGTAGTTGCCCCTGAAACCTACGTTTCACATCAAAACCTTTCTAATCCACATTTATATTTAAAACAACCTATGAAAGTACTTTAGTAAATACCTGTAAATTTTGGTATTGTAAATACTTTTTGTAAGTTACCAAACATTTAATGTAACTTTCTTCAGTGCTTTTCACCTGGGAGGCAATTGACAAACACTGGTGTTAATCATAGATGATCTTATAACTGCATGTTGAATACCTGTGATGGTTAATTTTATATGTCAACATTGTTTCTGGCTATGACCCTGAAGGTATTTACAGATCAGATCAGCATTTGAATCAGTGGACTCAGTAAAGTAGATTGCATTGCCTTAACAAGGAAAGGCATCCAATTCCTGAGGGTCTGAATAGAAAAGGAAAGAGGAACTCTCCCCTCACCTAGCACACCCCAGCCTCACTGCTTGACCTAGGACAAGTGATCACATCTCCTGCTCTCAGACTGTGATTCACACTGTGGGTTCCCGTCGTTCTCAGGCCTTTGGACTCAGACTGAATCATACCAACAGTGTTTTGAGTCTCCAGCTTGCAGAAAGTAAACTGTGAAACTTCTCAGCTTCCATAATCACAGGAGCCAATCAGTTCCTCAAAATAAATACCTTCCTAGCATATTCGTCTTATATATATGTTCTGTTTCTCTGGAGGACCCAGACTAATACAATATCTTTGTATATGTAAATAACATATCTTTTCATGATTTTATTAACTGCTGTTAATATCATAAATATTTTATTGCAGTTTAATTCTGCTTTGATACATGTAATTCAATTCAGTTCAGTTCAGTTGCTCAGTTGTGTCTGACTGCAAAGATGTGTATAAGAGACAGTCTTTGCATTGATCACTGAAGAAGGCTTTCTTATCTCTTNTTGTATATGTAAATAACATATCTTTTCATGATTTTATTAACTGCTGTTAATATCATAAATATTTTATTGCAGTTTAATTCTGCTTTGATACAACAATTCAGTTCAGTTCAGTTGCTCAGTTGTGTCTGACTGCAACCCCATGGACTGCAGCATGCCAGGCCTCCCTGTCCATCACCAATTCCCGGAATTTACTCAAACTTGTGTCCATTGAGTCGGTGATGCTATCCAACCATCTCATCCTCTGTCAGCCGCTTCTCCTCCTGCCCAGCATCAGAGTTTTTCCACTGAGTCAGTTCTTCGCATCAGGTGGTCAAAGTATTGGAGCTTCAGCTTTAGCATCAGCCCTTCTAATGAATATTCANATGACCCTGAAGGTATTTACAGATCAGATCAGCATTTGAATCAGTGGACTCAGTAAAGTAGATTGCATTCCCTTAACAACGAAAGGCATCCAATTCCTGAGGGTCTGAGTAGAAAAGGAAAGAGGAACTCTCCCCTCACCCAGCACACCCCAGCTTCACTGCTTGACCTAGGACAAGTGATCACATCTCCTGCTCTCAGACTGTGATTCACACTATGGGTTCCCCTCATTCTCAGGCCTTTGGACTCAGACTGAATCATACCAACAGTGTTTTGAGTCTCCAGCTTGCAGAAAGTAAACTGTGAAACTTCTCAGCTTCCATAATCACAGGAGCCAATCAGTTCCTCAAAATAAATACCTTCCTAGCATATTCGTCTTATATATATGTTCTGTTTCTCTGGAGGACCCAGACTAATACAATATCTTTGTATATGTAAATAACATATCTTTTCATGATTTTATTAACTGCTGTTAATATCATAAATATTTTATTGCAGTTTAATTCTGCTTTGATACATGTAATTCAATTCAGTTCAGTTCAGTTGCTCAGTTGTGTCTGACTGCAACCCCATGGACTGCAGTATGCCAGGCCTCCCTGTCCATCACCAATTCCCGGAGTTTACTCAAACTTATGTCCATTGAGTCGGTGATGCCATCCAACCATCTCATCCTCTGTCAGCCGCTTCTCCTCCTGCCCAGCATCAGGGTTTTTCCACTGAGTAAGTTCTTCGCATCAGGTGGTCAAAGTATTGGAGCTTCAGCTTTAGCATCAGCCCTTCTAATGAATATTCAGGATTGATTTCCTTTAGGATTGACTGGTTTGATCTCCTTGCTGTCCAAGGGACTCTCAAGAGTCTTCTCCAACACCACAGTTCAAAAGCATCAATTCTTCAACACTCAGCTTTCTTTATGGTCCAACTCTCACATCCATACAAGACTACTGGAAAAACCATAGCTTTGACCAGACGGACCTTTGTTGGCAAAATAATGTCTCTGTTTTTTAATATGCTGTCTAGGTTGGTCATAGCTTTTCTTCCAAGGAGCAAAAGTCTTAATTTCATGGCTGCAGTGTTACCATCTGCAGTGATTTTAGAGCCCAAGAAAATAAAGTCTGTTACTTTTTCCAATGTTTCCCCATCTATTGGCAATGAAGTGATGGGGCTGATGCCATGATCTTCATTTTTTGAATGCTGAGTCTTAAGCCAGCTTTTTCACTATCCTCTTTCACTTTCATCAAGAGGCCCTTTAGTTCTTCTTCATTTTCTGCCATAAGTGTGGTGTCATCTTCATATCTGAGGTCACTGATATTTCTCCTGGCAATCTTGATTCCGGCTTGTAATTCATCCAGTCCAGCGTTTCGCATGATGCACTTTGCATTTGCATATAAGTTAAATAAACAGAGTGACAGTATACAGCTTTGACATACTCCTTTTCCAATTCGGAACCAGTCCATTGTTCCAAGTCCAATTCTAACAGTTTCTTCTTGATTTGCATACATATTTCTCGGGAGGCAGGTAAGGTGGTCTGGTATTCCCATATCTTGAAGAATTTTCCACAGTTTGTTGTGATCCACACAGACAAAGGCTTTGGTGCAGTCTATAAAGCAGAAGTAAATGTTTTTCTTGAACTCTCTTGCTTTTTTGATGATCCAATGGATAATGCCAATTTGATCTCTGGTTCCTCTGCCTTTTCTAAATCCAGCTTGAACATCTGGAAGTTCTCAGTTCACATACTGTTGAAGCCTGGCTTGGAGAATTTTGAGCATTACTTTGCTATTGTGTGAGATGAATGCAATTGTGTGGTAGTTTGAACATTCTTTGGCATTGCCTTTCTTTCGGATACATGAAGTTAAATGACTGTAATTACATGCAATTAATAAAAAGAGAAAGCAGATATGTAGAGGTTAAAACATAATACATATTAGATGCCCAGTCATGTCTGACTCATTGTGACCCGGTAGACTGTAGCCTGCCAGGCTCCTCTGTCCATGGTGTTATTCAGGCAGGAATATTGGAGAGGGCAGCTATTCCCTTCTACAAGGAATACTGCCAACCCAGGGATCAAACCCAGATCTCATACATTGCAAGCAGATCCTTTATCATCTGAGCTACCAGGGAAGCCTAAAACATAATAAGAATACTTGTTTAATTTTTCTTTAAATTATCAAATATATTAATTTCCTTCCTATTTGACTGTATTTTCCCTGAAGAGGTGTATACATCTTCTCATCTTATAGATATATATCATAGTATTCCCATACATCACAATATAATTTATGAATTCAACCTTTAAATCAGATAGTTCTATCCAAAACATGATTCTGTTATTTTTTCAAAATAATGCAGTACTTACTTAAATGAAAGTATAAAATTATCCTGGATGAATATTAATAAATCTTTAAACAACATTAAGAAATATTAATAATATCAGTTTAGTTCAGTTTAGTCTNCAGATCTCATACATTGCAAGCAGATCCTTTATCATCTGAGCTACCAGGGAAGCCTAAAACATAATAAGAATACTTGTTTAATTTTTCTTTAAATTATCAAATATATTAATTTCCTTCCTATTTGACTGTATTTTCCCTGAAGAGGTGTATACATCTTCTCATCTTATAGATATATATCATAGTATTCCCATACATCACAATATAATTTATGAATTCAACCTTTAAATCAGATAGTTCTATCCAAAACATGATTCTGTTATTTTTTCAAAATAATGCAGTACTTACTTAAATGAAAGTATAAAATTATCCTGGATGAATATTAATAAATCTTTAAACAACATTAAGAAATATTAATAATATCAGTTTAGTTCAGTTTAGTCGCTCGGTCGTGTCTGACTCTTTGTGATCCCATGAACTGCAGCACGCCAGGCCTCCCTGTCCATCACCAACTCCTAGAGTTTACCCAAACTTATTTCCATCGAGTCAGTGATGCCATCCAGCCATCTCATTCTCTGTTGTCCCCTTCTCCTCCTGCTCCCAATCCTTCCCAGCATCAGGGTCTTTTCCAATCAAAAGTAAATTTCAGAGAAGTTGAACCTGAATTATAAAACACATTGTACTTTCCTTATAATTTCCATTTGTTAGCAGGACATTTTCCCAGCCAAAGTTACATTTGGTGAAAAAAACTAACTTCATGATGATTATAATTACTGCATGGTGATAGCATATTATTATAAGAGCTTTTGCTAAATTTGCATTAATGGAAATTAAAAAAAACACATGATTATGGACTATCACACCTTAAAACTATGGCAACAACATCACCTGAATAATACACATTTTATTTAGAAGTTCAAGGTACAAATAATTCCAGAAGCCAGCTATTGAAAAGATATAAATGTTAAAACTATCATATCACTTTTAAGATACCAGTATATTCTAGTATTGCAACAAGGAATATTTATAGCAAGTTATATATTATCAAGGCTCTACAAAGAACTGCCCTTAAATATGTTATCCATAAGATTTCTACATTTGTACAAGCTGCCCAGTTCCCAGGAAAAGGCAAATAAAATATCATTAAAGTTGAAGAAGGGTGAAAACACACACCTACAGTCTCTGCTTTGCAAAGGCTAGAGATATGTTCACTCTATAGTTAGCATAGAGAAAACAAGGCCCTTTTTAAAGTAGTTACTTGGAGTCACAGAAAGTCTGGTTTTGGGTGGTTGCATTCTCTGTGTCTTTTTTAACTTTCCAGAAGTTGCTTCTCCATACAGATTTTTCTGTAGCTATTATCATAAGGTTGCCACCCAAACTCCTTTTACATTTAAAATTAAAATGGAAGAAGGAAGAGGAGAGAGAGGAGGAAGAGAAGGCTGGGGAGCAGCAGCACAACATTTCTTCACTTGGTCCATTGTGAGGAGCTCTATTCTGGACTATTACTTTTGTATACCTACAAATCAAACCACCAGAGGGAGCTTCTGCATTTCATTCCTATTCATAATCATTAATTAAACTTGTAGGGATCCAGTTAAAATCATTTATTTCAGTATTCACAGAGAAAATCCAAACTGGAGACCAAAGTGACAAATACTTAAAAATATGAAATCTTCATAAAGACCCAATCTCTTATGGGAAATTACTAACTGATACTGCAGTATCAATGGATCAAATGAGAAAAGGAAAACCAACTAAGGATTGTGGATTACTTTCTCCTAACTGAGCTGTCTTGGAGTCAGGAAGAGGAAGATGCTGAAAATTGGCCAAGATAGTCAATTATTTTCCCCTCTTTCTCTTTCCTTCCCTTCTTTACTTCCTCCCCACCTCTGTCCTTTCTTTCTTCCTTCCATTTATAAGGACACATTAGAAAGTTCCCAGAACTGAAAGTCACATATGTTCATTTTAGTCCATGTTCAGCTACAGATTGCAATGACAGTTAAAAAACTGAGCACCTATTATCTGTAGGGCATTATTCTAAGAGCTGGGAATAAAGTGATGAACTTTCTCCCAGGATACTTATATCCTAGCAGGGGAAACTGAAAATAAATCATTACTTGATTACTTTTATGTATTGCTAAGTGTTACTCAGATAAAAATGGATATTTGACTGAGAGCTAGGAAGGAAGGAGGATGGACAGCTTCAACTAGGTGGTCAAAAAGATTTTATAAAAAGTAGTTCTGAATGAAGTAAAGAGGCAGTTGTGGAAAGATGATAGGGAAGAGCTTCACATCCAGAGAGAACAGTAATTAAAATAGCCTCTGGGAAGAGAAGAAAAGGAGGCTGCTGCAGCTGCAAATATTGTATAGTATAGTAGTGAATAATGAAGTGGAAGAGAGCAGAGGCTGGCTGGCCAGATGATAAGATTTCAGATATACTCTGCCAAAGGGTGAGTTGGTGTTGTAAGTGGGTGTTGAAGTCAATGGAGAGTTTAATGATAACACAGTCTGTCTCATGTTTTAAAAATATCATGCTGGTTGTTAGCCAGAGAGAAGTCTAAGCAAGACATTAAAAAAAAAAAAAAAGTGGTAGACAAGATGGAAGGAGTAAATCTAGCTCACTGGATTTCACAAGATTTTTGGTTTCACAAGGTTTTTGGTGTGGTTCAGGGAGAAGATGGTGCTGACCTTGCTCAGGATGGTCTATGAGGACTGAGATCTAGCTGAAAGATGTATATATTTATATGGTAGAGAAAGCAGGACTTGAGGATGGATTAAACATGACCAGTGAAGAACAGCAGATTTGAGAGTGACTCCTGGTACATTTTGGCTGAAGCAGCTGGCCAAACAGAGTCAGAGAAGAAGGGATTTGGAAGAAAAAGAAAAGACTCTTCTGGACATGTTTGGCTTTTTGTGACTATTATTCATGCTAGAGGAGCTATTCAATAGGCTATTAGTTATATGAGTTGAAAAATTAAAGGTGAAGTCAGGCAAGATGTATAAACATGGTTGTCAACAGCATGTACTTGGGTTGAGGACAGATGGAGGAAAGGGCTGAAGACTGATCCCAAGGGCACAGCAACATTTGCAGGTGGAGAGAAAGAGAAGTTGAAAGAGATTCAGTTTTCACACAAGTTGGAGGATTCCCAGGAGAGTGAGCTATCTCAAAATATAAATGAATTTTTTTAAAGAAGAATTGATCAGATATGTTCAAAGTGATCGATAGCCCTATCTAATGAAGATGGAAATTAACCATTGGATCTTCTGAGGAAAAGACCATTGGTGACTTGTGAATACGGTTTCTGTGGACAACTGTGGCAGAAAGCATAATGATCAACTTGAGAATAGGGCATAGAAAAAAAAAAAAAAAGAAAGAAACCAGAGACTTTGAAAATACATGAATCTTCCATGAAGTTTTGTAGCAAAGGTGAGTAGATTTATTGAGCCTAGAGAAAGCATGAGGTCAAGTAAGGTTTTTGTTTTGTTTTGTTTCAGGACAGTAGCTATTACAATATGATTGCATGTTTAATGGTAGAGACTCTGTTTCATATAATTTGACCCTAGGTAATTCTATTTCAAAAGTGAGCTATTTTTAAAAGTGTATGAGTGTCAGGGGAACATATAAACAAATAACCTGAACTTGGAATGCCTTTACTTCTGCGAACATCCATAGGTGCTTAGAATTGTGTTCACATGCTTTGGAGGTGTTAGATCATATAATATAGATTGGGTAAGGAGAGAAATAAGGGAGAAATGGGAGAGGAGAGAAAACATTGAATATTTCTGCGAGACAATAATTTTTGGACTAGAAATACAAGAGTAAATGAACTTCAACGGTAGGAAATGATGTTATAATGTGAGAATTGCTGATTTCAGAGATAATAGGTTTGGGAAGGCAGGGATGATTAGGGGCAGGGTTAGATTATGATATGCAGGTTGGACTAATGATTTTAGATAATCAAGAGTCTTGAATTTCTGATGGTCACTGATGTGACTGGGGAAGAGAGGCATAATGGATTTGATCCTAAAGCCAGAGCCCTACTTTGAGTGATCTGGGAGTGGTTAGAGGGTTAGGACAGCTGCGAACACCTGAGAACGCTGAACATATGATGAAGGCCATCAGGGTGTTGATATAACAGAATAATTACCAACTGCAGGTCTTAGGAGACTTAATCCGACTCTAAACAAATAACTTACAAGCTCTGCTCATCTTTTTACATCAGAAAAATAGACATATTCAAGTCACAGTGCAGCTACCATGATATTGTAAAATTTTCTAAATGCAGAGATTTCTATCTCTTTTAATTGTACGAAGGAATTTTTTATTGATAAGGGCAATAAAAACTACAGCTAGAGTGTATTTTGCTAATTTCTCTAAGGAGTTTATAATCTAATTAGAGAGGTAGGGTTCCCAAAGCTGAAACAACTTGATAAATATATAAAGCTAACTTCAATACAATATAAACAATGTTTCAATAGGATATAAACTATGTGTCAAAGAATATTATAAGCAATAACTCACATGGGAGCCCAAGAAAAGTCACTAAGAGCCAGAGGTATCAGGAAAGGTTTTAAACAAACTTTGAATTTATAGAGAAAAAAAAAGAGAGAGAGAGAAAGAGAATTCCTCCCTGAGGCTGAGAGGATGGAAATGGGAAAAAATTCTTAACAATGGGTAACTTGGTTATACTAAACAAAGATTGATTCAATTATGTTTTTCAATATGATCTCTTGAGACAAAAGTGTATTTTTTCCTTCTGTGATCACTGAATTTTGTGACATTTANAAAAAAAAGAGAGAGAGAGAAAGAGAATTCCTCCCTGAGGCTGAGAGGATGGAAATGGGAAAAAATTCTTAACAATGGGTAACTTGGTTATACTAAACAAAGATTGATTCAATTATGTTTTTCAATATGATCTCTTGAGACAAAAGTGTATTTTTTCCTTCTGTGATCACTGAATTTTGTGACATTTAAAACTCTTTTGAGCTATTCAGCCGAATGTTCTACAAATGGCCAGGCTCTGCCACAGAAAGAAGAGGGCCAGCCAGCCAGTACTATCTCACTATTGAGGATTTCTCCAACATAGAAAAGGAAATAGTTACTCAAGTCCAAGAGGTACAGAGAGTCCCATACAGGATACACCCAAGAAGAAACACATACTAATCAAACTAACAAAGAATAACACAAAGAAAGAATATTAAAACCAGCAAGAGAGAAGCAACAAGTGACATACAAGGGAAATTTCATACATTCAACAGTTGATCCTTCAGCAGAAACTCTGTAGGCCACAAGGGAATGGCAGGACATATATACATATACATATATATTTATGTATACACACATATATATATATGTACACACATATATAAATATACACAAATATATATATACATACACACAGATATATACACACATATATACATATATATGTGTGTATATATATATAAAGTAATGAAAGGGAAAAAATCTACAACCTAGATTACTGCACCCAGCAAGGATCTCATTCAAAATTGATGGAGATAAAAAAAGTTTTTCAGACAAGCAAAAGTGAGAGAATTCAGAACCACCAAACCAGCTTTACAACAAATGTTCAGTCACTTAGTCGTGTC
>SJYA01012879.1:0-10972 GCA_006410615.1 Neotragus moschatus
GAAGCGCCCTCCTGTGAGAGGAGGGCCTCCATTTCGGCCTTTGAGTAGTCAGGTGTAAGGGAGGTCTTAGGAAATGGTATAGGCAGAGGCGCCTGCTGTAAGGCTATCTGTCGGGCCACCTGGTCAGCCCTATTGTTGCCCAGGGAAACCGTGTCGTGAGTCGTTTGATGTCCTTTGCAGTGTAGGATGGCTGCCTGAGTGGGCTGTGAGATGGCCTCCGGGAGCTTGGTGATCAGGGGGCATTAGAGGTGGGTGGTCCCTTGGTGGTGAGGACTCCCCTCTCTCCAAATAGCTGGATGTGAATGTGTAGTCAGAAAGGTATTTGGAGTCAGGGTAGATGTCGACCCGTTTTCCCGCTGCCAGGTGAAAGGCTCTAGTGAGCGCTGTTAGTTCTGCCTTTTGGGAGGTGGTGCCCTCCGGCAGCGGGCGAGCCTCGAGGATGTCATTGGTGGTCACAACCGCATATGCAGCGGCCCGGCGACCGCTGGGCTCTCATTTTGAACTGCCATCTGCAAATAGCGTGAGGTCTGGGTTTTGTAGCGGAGTAGCAGAAGGGTTCCGGGGCGGTTGGGTGAGAGTGTCCGGGACCTCTATGCATGAGTGAGGCCCTGTGTCTTTGCCTGAAGGACAGGTTGGACGTGAAGGGAGAGAAGACGGGGGGTTTAGCTGGGAGCTGCGGCCCAAAGTGACCTGGGGGCTATCCAGAGAGACCAGGTGGAATTGCTGGAGCCGGGAGTCGCTAAGTCTGACAGGAATTTGGAAGCCAGGAGGTCAGCCAGGCGGTGTGGTGAGAATATAGTTAGGGGTCGATCTAGAATTAGTTTTTTTGCATCTGCATATAGAGAAGCTGCTG
Organism: Neotragus moschatus; assembly: GCA_006410615.1. NCBI lineage: Eukaryota > Metazoa > Chordata > Mammalia > Artiodactyla > Bovidae > Neotragus > Neotragus moschatus. The sequence continues at coordinate 854 of SJYA01012879.1, forward strand.
CAGCCGGGGCACGTAGGCAGGGGAACCATCCCCGGGCGGTGGGGTCTAACTGTTTGGAGATGAATGCCCCTGGCAGCATTTCGGGGCCCGCAGGCTGTGTGAGGGCTCCAAAGGCTGCGCCCCCTTGTTCACCAGTGCACAGGTGGCAGGGGAGGTTGGGGTCGGGCAGGCAGAGCGGGGAGAGGACAGCAGAGCTGAGCGGGGGTGTAGGAAGCCTCCTGGACCTCTGTTTCAGAAGAGAGCAGCCCAGTAGGGGTGTCTTTTGCGGCTGTGTAGAGGAGTTTAGCCAGTGAAGCAGAGTTGGGGACCCAGTGCTGGAAGAATCCCGTTAACCCTAAAAAGGATAAGATTTGTTCCCCAGTGGAAGGGGGGCAGAGGTCTCGGAGAAGGCTGAGTCTGTCAGCAGTTAGAGCTTTAGTTGTTGGGGTAATCTTTAGACCTAGGTAAGTTACAGAGGTCTGGGTGAGTTGCGCTGTGAGAACAGTGGGTAAGGAGACGNCTAAAAAGGATAAGATTTGTTCCCCAGTGGAAGGGGGGCAGAGGTCTCGGAGAAGGCTGAGTCTGTCAGCAGTTAGAGCTTTAGTTGTTGGGGTAATCTTTAGACCTAGGTAAGTTACAGAGGTCTGGGTGAGTTGCGCTGTGAGAACAGTGGGTAAGGAGACGATAAAGGGGAAAGGGGTGGATGGAGAGACGGAGCCAAGGTTGGAGCCAAGGGAACGGTGGAAGGCATAATCACAGGAGAGTTGGGCTGTGAGAGTGGTAGGGGAGGAGGCGATGAGGGGGGAAGCGGTGGATGGAGAGACGGAGCCAAAGGAACGGCGGGAGGCGTAGTCACAGGAGGGTTGTATGTGGGGGGAGTGGGCGAGGGCGACAGAGGGGAGGTTGGTGCGGGGGAGGCTGGTGAGGCAGGGCATGAAGGAAGGGTGGATACAGAGATGGCCTTGTTACAGGAGGGCTGGGCTGTGAGGACGACAGGGGAGGGGAGGACATGGAGGGAGTGGCTGAGGGCGACCGAGGGGAGGCTGGTGAAGTAGCAGGGGCTGGAGTGCAGGGTCGGGGGCCACCAGGTCTTCTGGAGGCACTGTAAGGCAGAAGTTTCTGCCTCGGGTGTCTCCGGTTGGGCCACTGATGGCCTCCCTGGTGATGCAGGGCTAGAGAGAGCCATGGTCGGGAGAATTTCAGAAGGGGAACAGCGGGCACATAGGGTGGGACGGGGGCGCAACAGCCAGAAAGCCTGTATGTAGGGTGCCTGAGACCATTTTCCGGTCCTCCGGCAGTAATTAGTCACGGAGGATGTCAAAACCGAAAGTTCCGGTTGGTGGCCACTGTGGGCCGTTATGTAAAGAATGTCGGGGCCACGCCTCAGAACAAAGGTAGGTTAAGCGTTTGGAACGAGCTTCTCCGGAGATATGTAGAGTTCTGAGGTTGGCAAGTAAACATTCTAGTGGTGTAGACCAGGGCCGGTCGGGCTTGGAGGTAGCCGCTCCCATGGCGAATATGAAACAAAGGTCCTGGACCTTAATGGGGCTGGGAGTAGTCCGGTCAGGCGTCCCCGAACGGGCCGTCAACCCAGCGAGGAGAAGGCCGCTCAGTCAAGATGGACGTCTCCAGATTGACAGGCAGCGAGGAATAGCAAGCCTGCCTTGCGGAGGAGGGGTCCGGCCGCGGCCGCGATTTACTGGAACCGGGACACCCTAGGGCATAGTCGCCACGGAGGCAAAAAACCCCAGAGCCCCTATCCTGCCAGACGGTTGAATGGTCCCGGAGGGGTGACGGGGTGACCTGGTCCTGTGTGGGCCAGACCCGAGGGCGCCTCAAATCCCGCTTGTCGCGGGATGGGCCCTCGCCTCGGGCCCCACGTTGGGCGCCAAATGTTAGGTAAAGACGACCAGGACACCCAAAAAAGTGTCTAACAAGGTTTAATGGCAAAGCACTCCCGGGCGGGGTTCCCAGACAGACCCAAACGGGGCAGGTCGAGGAAGTCCGCGTGCCCGGACTGAGTCAGAAGTTTGTTTATATATGCACGCTGCGAGGGATGGGCAGGTTGATGGATGAGGGTTTGGATAGGTTGCCGGGCCGAGGTGTCGCAGGCTGATAGGTCCTTCTTTGTGCCTGGGGTGGGGCGGCTTTAGGTGGCGCACTGTGCTGCTACTGGTCCCCGGGATCTGGGAGGCTCCCTCCCTAGGGACTTCCTCTGCCGGCGGGGGAGGGGGGGGCAGCCCATCATGGCCCCCGGGGTCCAACCTTACAGGTTCAATTTGTGGTCTGGAAAGAGTCGACATCCCGAGGGGCAGCTCCGCCTGTGCACAGCTTAGCCTGTGCTCTGAAACCCACAAGGAGAGAAGCCACCGCAATGAGAAGCCCATGCTCGCGGCNGGAGGGGGGGGCAGCCCATCATGGCCCCCGGGGTCCAACCTTACAGGTTCAATTTGTGGTCTGGAAAGAGTCGACATCCCGAGGGGCAGCTCCGCCTGTGCACAGCTTAGCCTGTGCTCTGAAACCCACAAGGAGAGAAGCCACCGCAATGAGAAGCCCATGCTCGCGGCTAGAGAGCGCCCGCCGCTCTAGAGAGTAGAGTACCTGCCACGCTAGAGAGTGCCCGCTGCCCTAGACAGTAGAGTATCCGCCGCTCTAGAGAGGGCCCGCCGCTAGAGAGCGCCCTCCGCTCGCTGCAGCTAGAGAGAAGTCCTCGCGGCATCGAAGCCCCTCACGGAAAATGCGTTTGTTTGAAAGTCACCGAGATTGTAGCAAACCGCTTTTGGTTGCACCACGTGGCATGTGAAGCCTTAGTTCCTTGACCAGGGATTGAACCCACGTCTGCTGCATTGGAAATGCGGAGTCGTAACCACTGGACCTCTAGGAAACTCCCTGACTAAGGCCTGTGAACCCCTCTAGGTGGTGCTAGGAGCCTCTACCCTCAAAAGCCCCTCCGGGCCAGCCGTCCACAGCCGAGGGGATGGTGACAGCTGACATCTATTTGGCACTTAGTGTGTACCAGGAGTTGTGCTAAGTGCTTTCCTACAGTAACGTGTTTAATCTCAACCCCACGAAGTAGACACATTACCATCCCCGTCCTATAGACCGTATGCTCAGGTTCACAGGACTCGCCCAAGGTCACAAAGCTGAGAGGGGCGGGATCTGGGCTTCCGAACTTTACCCTTACTGGTCTCACGATCCACACGCCCAGGTGAAGGGGAAGAGCGGGGGCAGTGCTGGCCTGCAGCAGGATAACTTCTGGTCCCCCCAGGGGTCTTAGAGCCCCCACACACCCCTGCACGCATCTCTCTGAGCTGAAGTGGTGTGGGCAGAGGGGGGGTCTTGTGCTGACTCTGCAGTAATCAGAGTCTTGAGCCTCTCCGTGAAGAGATGAGCACCCCCTCAGAAACCTGTCCGGCTTCCTGACAGCCTTTCAAGGAAGACCCCCCGCCCCCGGCCTGGTCTGTCCACATCACTTAACCCTCAGGAAGCCCTGCTGTCATGCCCAGCTCTCTGCGACCCCTGGGACTAGCCCACCAGACTCCTCCGCCCATGGGATTTCCCAGGCAAGAGTGAGTTTTCGTTTCCTCCTCCAGGGGATCTTCCTGACCCAGGGATTGAAGCTGTGCCTTCTGCCTTGCCGCTGAACCACCTGGGAAGCCCTGGGTGGCACGTCCTATCCTTAGTGCCTTTTCTCAGGGTTTAGTGACTCCGTGCACATCCGAGTTGTGTCGACTGGAACATGCTCCTTGCACAGTGGTTTCTGGTGGCATGGAAGCAAAAGGCTCGTCTGCGAAGCGTGATCAAGAAAGATGTGAAAGTCAAGGGAAGCCTTGCATTTTGAGCTCTTTTGCAGCCAGTTCACCAAGGGAAGGATGAGGAGTTCCGTGGTTCTAATATTCAGAAGAGACACACAGTCTCTCAGGAGGGCCTAGGTTTCTGTTGGCTCTAAAAACCCATCCATCCACACATGCCTCGAAAGCCAGTTGCCAATGTATTGCCGTGTGAAGCCTGTAAAAGGTTCATTTACTTTTATTTATCAATTCATGCATTCTCACTCTGAAGGCAAATAGGTACAAGAAATCTGACCCCCCCCTGAAAAAACCTCACCCAAAACAAAACAAAACCCCGCAAATCTGGAATAAGCTGATCGCTTTTATTAAAGAGATGCTGAAGAACAGAGTAGGTAGTTTTTTAAAGATTCTTTTTGATGACCGTTTTTTAAGTCTCTGTTGAATTTGTTGTAACATTAATTCTGTTTTACGTCTTGGAGTTTTGGCTGTGAGGCTTGTGGGATCTTAGCTTCCTGACCAAGGATAGAACCCGCAGCCCCTCTGTTGGAAGCTGAGAGCCTGCAGCCCCTGTGTTGGAAGCTGAGAGCCTGCAGCCCCTGTGTTGGAAGCTAAGCTCTCACTCTCACTGGACTGCCAGGGACATCACTAAGCTGGATAACATTTTTATGACGGTGTCTTTGGTAAAGACTGAGCGTGAAGGACACATGAGGTGAGGGCCGTCCCAGACTGAGGCGATGGCCGTCCAGGCAGGGGGCTTCCTGGTGGCCTGAGTGGGTGTGTGAGCAGAATTTACACAGTTACAATATTGGAGCAGGAGCTCACCGCCTGCCCTTGGCTACTTGAGTGCGAGATGAGACTCGAACTGGAAAGAAAGATCCCTTAAATGAATTCACTGAAAATGGGAATGACATAGTAATGATGTCAATGGTGGGGCAAAGGAGTTTGAAAATGTATCTTGAAAACAAAAAAGGAGGGGGAGTATCTTGAATTTGTCTTGTACTCAAGGAAATTTAGGTTCTTAGTGCAATGACAGGTGTAGAACCGGCGAAGAATTAGGTGTGGTTTTGCAGGTCATAATTTTTCCAACAGATGGTGTGCTTGCTCTCCACGCTCTCCTTCACGTCGCGTGTGGTTTTCTCAGCTCTGTCGTGAAAAGCGTCAGTTGTGCTGAGATACACACGCTCACCATCCATTTCCCCAGGGGCCCTCCTGGCCCTTTGCTGTTCACGTCACTCACAGTGGGAGCCCCGGCCTGACCCCAGCTTTGTCCGCTTCCTCGTCCTCAGTTGCACAGTCAGGCCCTCCCACACTTGCCAGTGGCTTTGGGCCAGGTCTGAACATCCCTCAGCATCTTAAGGACTTTCTGGAATTTTGCGTCCTTTTCAAGATTTACAGTCTGACTTGATCTGCACAGCACTTGCACCGCCTCACAACATGATTCCCAGGGCGTTCAGTGTTGGGGGCGTGTGAGAGAGAGAGAGAGAGAGAGAGAGACGGAGAAAGGCAGGCAGAAGTAGACTCTGGAGCTGCACTGTGAGGGACGCCTGAGCGGAGCCCAGTTCTGCACGTAGTCAACTCTCTCATGAAACTCCTCGTGTTATGGCGAGGCCTCTTTCCCTGCGCAGCCTCCTGACTGCAGGCCCTCGGGCAGCTGACACCTGGACCAGCAGGACTTAGGTGTCACGGTCTTGGAACAGGTAAGGCGTTGCCAGGGTTTCACCCGTCTTGCAGAGGCAACATCCCTCTGAATTTTTATGAGACGCGGCAGTTAGTGGAACCCCTCTACTTATTTATTTGACCGCACCTCCTGGCTTTCGGGATCTCACTTCCCTGACGAGCAGTTGAACCTGGGGCCGCAGCAGTGAAAAGACTGAGTCCTACCCTCTGGACCACCAGGGAAGCCCCAGAACCACTCTACTTGCGTGAGAGATACTTGCTCTCACTTCTCCCGGCCAGTCTGGCTTGCAGCCATTGCAGATCGCGTTGGTAATTCAGGCCTGAGACACAGCCATCGGACGCAGGGATTTCATTACACGTAGATTGTAGACGTCCTCGAGTGAGTGAGAAAGCTGCATCCACGAGGACTGTTTCCAAGTGTAGGTGGCGCACACAGACGTGAGGCCATCTTCTGCCCAAAAGGAGAGCAGACGGGCCTGTACAAAGAAGACCGGAGCTCCGACGTCCCCTCCACCTCTCAGCTTGGCAGGCGCGGGCCCCACCCGTGGGTGGGCTGGGCCCCAGGGCAAGTCCCATGACCGGATCTCCTTAGAGCATCCTGGGTCTTGCGCCTGTCCTCGAATCAGTCACTGTTTTTAAAAAGAGTTAATGTCAGGAGTTCCCCGGCTGTCCAGCGATTAGGACTCGGAGCTTTCACTGCTGTGGGTTCAGCCCCTGGTCGGGGAACTAAGATCCCACAAGCCGTGTGGCTCGGTCAAGAAAAGAAAAAGCTAACGCAAAAGCATTAACCCATGTATCTAGGAGTTTAAACAGTACTCCTAAATAATATGCGTCAAAGAAGAGGTTGTAAGTGGGAGTGACAGGGTATTTAGGGCTTCCCATTGGCGACCACTCGTTCGCTTTCTGCTTCTACGGTCCAGCCTGTCCTGGGCATTTCCTCCCGATGGGCCGGCACCCTGTGGCCTTTTGTGTCTGGCTTCCTCCCTCAGCCTTCAAGACTCCTCTGTGCTGTGGGCTGGGTCAGTGCTTTTCCCTCTTGGAGGAGCCCATTCTTGCTTGTTCAACACTTGGGAGGATTAAATGGCATCCCACTTGCAGAAGGGCCTCCTTTAGGGCCTGGCCCGTACGAGGCGCTTACAGAATCTCCTTCCCATCCCGAGTCATTGTGTTTCACTGGCAGTGCCCTGCGCACAGGCCCTCGCGTGATCTGTGACACCAGCCGCTCCATGCGCCAGGCTTTGCAAGCAGCAGAAAGACCAGGAGAGAGAGGCTCGGTCCCTGGTTCCCCTCGATGCCAAGTCTGGTATCAGAGCAGCATCCTAGGGGCCACCGGAGCCATGAGGTCCTGATGCCATGGCCCCCTTGCTGGAGAAAGGCTGCGATGACGTGGAAGCTGCGTCTTGCTGAAGCAGGATGTGCGTTCTGAAGCAGGCACGAGAGCTGCGGGGCCGAGAGGGCCAGCGTGGCAACCACGGTCAGCCTCAGGGTGTCTGCAGACGTCTGTCCACTCAGCAGCCCTGCGGCCAAGGATGGAGCGCCTTCGTGCTTGCGGACCCTGGTTGTCACCCCCAGCCTGCCGCTGCTCCTTGTCTGCCCTCGGCAGGGTGGAGCCTCGCCTCCAGGCATGGCCGCGTGCCCAGCAGTCACCTGGGTGGTGTGGGGCTCCCCCGCTCGGCAGTTGCCAAGAGCCTTGAATGGGCAGCAGCGTGGAAATGACACAGTTCCAGCCAGGAGGCTCTGGGGCCCAGAAGCGACCTTCCACTGCACCGTTATCTGGGAAAAGATGGCGAACCAGGATTTCCTTACGAACTAGGTTTATCTAAGTTGAGGGAGGGGGAAGGATACAAAGATTAAAGGCAACCCATTGAAAATCACATGTATTTTATTGCAGGAACAAAACCCTGGGACTCCCTGAAATTCTGAATTGTCCTGAGGGAAACAGACACCATAGACACCGAGCCCAGTTTATAAGGGTCTGGGGAGTGTTTCCCCGGAAAGGGCATAAATCCTCTTCCGCAGGCCCGCAGTGGAAGCACCACTTGCCCGTGGAGGCCGGTGCCATCTCTCCGCCAGGTGCCCGCTGCGTGGCCTAGCGGTGCCCCAGCTTTGGAGCTTTATGTCAGCAGGAGTATTTTTATTTAATGTCACACGGTAAACACACGGACCTCGTTTCAGCAGGGCGGGGAGTTAAGCGTTTAGCTCGTCACCTTGTTTCCTGCCGAACTTAGTCGGGCTCCAGTATCTTTGTTCCCGGAGCGCAGCTTCCTGCCCCCACTAGAGATACTGAAAACTTCCTTGTGCTCATATCTTGGACTGTTTGTTTAGTTCCTTAATAAATGAAACTCTAATCCAAGTACAATTTCCGAAAGCCTTTCTTTCAACATTTTAAGAAGTTATTTCCCCTGATGAGAAGCCATCTTGTTGCCCCGTGTCGAGCCGAACGACAGAGCCTGACAGGCTGGTTATCGGTCGTGCTCTCCTCTCTTACAGGGAGAGGGCAGAAAGCCAGCGTACGCCTTTGATAAAGGTTGGCCAAGGTGGATTGTACTCTAGTTGGTGTGTGAGACAGGGGTCCAGGGTAGTGGGTGGGTTTGGGGAGGGGGTAGGATGAAGCCCTGCCCCTGGGCCCTGGCACTGACTTCTGATGACCACGGACAATGCCCTTCTGTGCTCTGGGCCTCTGTTTCCTCATCTGTAAAATGGGCAAACTGACTGGGTGGCCTCCAGGTGCCTCAGATCCATCCTCTGAGCTCCGGGCCTGCGACAGGGAACCCAGAGTTGGTCTCTTCTGAGCAGGGAGGGCGTGGAGCTGTCTGGGGAGGTCACAGGCAGGCTCACCTTTCTGAAGGCTGTTCTGCAGCTGCACACTGGGCTGGGGGCCTCTAACCCTAACCCTGCGGAGGGTCTGGGAAGGCAGACGGCACAACTCAGGGACCGTCTGGCCCCCGGGGACGCCGGGCCTTCTGTGGGAGTTGGTGAGCACGCTCCCTCCGGAGGTGTCGGTCGCTGGAGGTAACGGTTGTGCTACGGTCGGTGTCTGCGCTGAGGGGACTGGACTCAGAAGAGTTTGGAGGCTTTTCCAAATCCAGCGTCTGCAGGTCTGTGAATCAGTGTGGGCCAATGACTGCCAGAGATGTGGCTACTAGAGCGTCTCCAGCAAGACACACGCTGAACTCCGCAGGGACCCGCCACGCCAAGTGCTGGCGGGGACGCGGAGCAGCTGGGGCCCCTGTGCTGCCGCTGGGGGCGCTGAACAGGATGGGCACTCTNCTGTGAATCAGTGTGGGCCAATGACTGCCAGAGATGTGGCTACTAGAGCGTCTCCAGCAAGACACACGCTGAACTCCGCAGGGACCCGCCACGCCAAGTGCTGGCGGGGACGCGGAGCAGCTGGGGCCCCTGTGCTGCCGCTGGGGGCGCTGAACAGGATGGGCACTCTGCAAAGCAGTGTGGCTGCTCCTCACGGAGGTGAGCACACGCCTGCCACTCGACTCCCTGCATGTTGATGCTTACCTGGGAGGCACGGATGTCATGCCCATAGCAATGCCGGCACACAGGTGTTCTCACTGACCGAAACCCGAATACGATCCGGCTGTCTCCAGCAGGCGGGCAGACGACAAGCTGTGTGCGTCTGCGGACGGAGCACTGCTCTCTGGTAGGAATGAAGGAGTTATCGGGCCTTTTGATGGCGGGATGGACCTCAAGAACAGAGCCAGGAAGGAAGCCAAGCAGCGAAGGCAGTGCGCTCTGGGAGTCAGCTCGGGTGACGTTCTGGAAAAGGCAGGATTCTGCATGGATCAGTGGTTGCAGGCCGGGGGTGAGGAACAGGTTTGAATGAAAATGGGGGACGCCCGGGGGAGGACGGATCTGCCGTGTCCTGAGTGTGACTCGTCTACGCTCAGATCTGTGTGTCGGGAGTGAACCCTAAGCTTTGTAAATTAAGGAGGGCGTGGAAATGGTTCAAGCGAAGAGCAGACAGAAGCAGTAGGACACTCCCACCCCCACCCGGGGCAGTGACTGCCTTTAAACGGGGCCCATCATGCCCATTGGGACGGCTCGTGTGTACACAGATGTGGCGAGAACAAGCGTTGGCTGGCGTGTGGGGGAGCTGGGCGCTGTTCGGGGGGCTGTAAATGGCGCGGTCGCTGGGTGAAACCATGTGGCGTTTCCTCAAAACACGGGATCAAGATGTGATCAAGGAGGGTCTGCCCAGAAGAACTGGAAGCAGGGCCTTGAAGCGACGTGCCAGCAGGCACAGGCGGGCTCACCGCGGGACCCTTCCCTGCAGCCAGGAGTGGAAGCGACCAAGTGTCCGTGGACAGGCAAACGGATAGGCAGCCCGCGGGCCGTCCCTGCGGTGGGAGACCTTCAGCCTTCAGACCCGTGCTCGCGTCTGTGTGCATCCATTCGCACGTTCGCCCCTACGCTCTCTCGCGCGTCCGTCTCTCTGTCCATCCAGTGGTGAGATGCTGGCCTGCTCACTCAGTCACTGGACACCCTCTGTGGGGAGCTGGTCTGAGGGCCCCCCAGATGCCCACCTCCTCACTGCAGACAAGAGGCGAATGACGAGCCAACTGCTGCAGGTCAAGGCAGCGTCGGGTGGAAGCAGGAAAAGCCCCACCCCGCAAAGGGAAGCAGATGAGACTCTAAGGGAGGCTGGGAGCGCGGGGGG
>SJYA01012880.1:0-11448 GCA_006410615.1 Neotragus moschatus
ATATGGAATGAGGCAGGGCAAAGACTAATAGAGTTTTGCCAAGAAAATGCACTGGTCATAGCAAACACCTTCTCTAATTGTAGGGAGCTTAATTGACCAAGCGCCTTTGCTGCTGGACTCTGAAATTCATTCCTGCATTTGCATCAAGGCAAATTCCATGGACCTGTCACAGCCAGTGATGATCAAAGCAAGGATACTAAGGCTGGTTTCTGGACGATCTGAGACTCCTGATGGCTAATTTTTGGTTTAAAGATGGTGACAGTCAGTTCTCCAGAGAAATAGAACTAATTGGATGTGTATATATGTGTGTGTGTATATATATGTGTGTGTGTGTGTGTGTGTGTGTGTATTGGAGAAGGCAATGGCACCCCACTCCAGTACTCTTGCCTGGAAAATCCCACGGATGGAGGAGCCTGGTAGGCTGTAGTCCATGAGGTTGCTAAGAGTCGGACATGACTGAGCGAGTTCACTTTCACTTTTCACTTTCCTGCATTGGAGAAGGAAATGGCAACCCACTCCAGTGTTCTTGCCTAGAGAATCCCAGGGACGGGGGAGCCTGGTGGGCTGCCGTCTATGGGGTTGCACAGAGTCGGACACGACTGAAGTGACTTAGCAGCAGCAACAGCATATACATATATATATATATATATATATGTAGAGAGAGAGAGAGAGTAAGGTGAGGTGGGGACGCTTCCCAGGGCTTCAGTGGTAAAGAATCTGCCTGCCAAGCAGGAGACATGAGTTTGATCCCTGGGTTGGGAAGATCCTCTGGAGAAGGACACGGCAACCCACTCCAGTATCCTTGCCTGGGGAATCCCATGGGCAGAGAAACCTGGTGGGCTACAGTCCATGGGGTCACAAAGAGTAGGACATGACTTAGTGACTAAACAACAACAATACAGAGGGAGATGTACACACACACACACAATCTACACTCACACATAGTGTGTATGTGTGTGGTGTGTATATGTTTTGTAGCTGGAGTTTGGAGGCACTCTCTCTAGAACTTCTTCCTTGGAAGACTTCAGTCCTTTTTCTCTTATGGCCTTCATCTAATTGGACGAGGCTCACCCATATTGTGGAGGATAAACTGCTTCACTCACAATCTATGATTTAGATGCTAATATTATCTTAAAAATATATTCACCACAACATCTAGATGGCTGTTTGATATAACGTGGGTGACCAAATATCTGGGTACTGTGGCCTAGCCAAGTGACATAAAGTAAATCACTAAAATACAGGCTTTACCTACACTTTCAACAAATAGGATGAGATGATGATAGCATTTAAATAAAGGATAAATTTCTGGATTTCAAACTGAACAATTTTCTCCTTCCACTAATGAAAAAGAAATACAATTTTTAATTTTTACTTACTTTAAATGTATTCAGTGGAGATATAGGATTCTCAGGCTACAAAGCCTGCCCTAGAATTAGAAACTGGTCTACAATGTTATGATGATGGTGTACATACATATTTAAGTTTTAAAAGTACAGAAAGGAACAGAGAATAATAGTACACATGCTTTAATTGGCGTGGATTTCCTGACAGTAGAAGAAGAGAAGGTGAAAAATCTATAAACATTTCAGTGCATAGGAGTTCTTTTTTTAGTATTTTCCAAGTTTCGAACAGAAACACCTTTGGAGGAGCAAGAAATACAAAAACAAGTCAGGAAATAAATTACAAATTTTTAAGAGAAATAACTTAGTCCATTTATAAAGTTATCTTCCCTTTGATGTTACTGAGATTATTTTGCTAATCTACATTCCAAATAACCAGAAGCAGAATCCCATTAAGTTTCCAAAGCTCATTTGTTCTGGTCGCCATTTGTTTGAGAGAGTTGATCAATATTTCTTTCTGAATACTGATTTGGGAAACTTTTTCTGGTGGGGAATCTGTACCAGATGACTTGTGGGATACTAGTTCCCCGACCAGGGATTGAAACCAGACCTGGGCAGTGAAAGCACTGAGTTTCAGACATTGAACTGCAGGGAATTTCTGGGAAACGTGTATTACAATGACCTGATCAGCGATTTTCAAGTTAAAAAAATATATCTGATGCCTTCTTGGTCTAGGATGACTCTGAATTGGGAAACAGAATAGGCAATTTGGAAACACCTTTCAGGAGATTCTGTTCAACTGAAACTGCTGGCTTATGGAGTAAATTATTAATATTTAAATCTTACATTCCACATTTTTGTTTTTCAAGACCAAATTCTATGGACCTAAGGAAAATATAAACCTAAATTGGTAAAGAGAATGATAGATCAATGTACTTGTCAAATTTGTCCAGCATAATTCAACTATTTTTTTAATTTGCAAAAAAAGAAAAACGGACACACATTTATTACTCTGCTGTTCTTTGGCGAAGTGGCCTGGATGCTGCTGCTGATTATAATTATTATTATTATTTTGAGTAAGATAAGAAAGTGATCATGATCTTCTTGAGTTATAATGAAGGTCAGTAATGAAGGTTGCTCAGTTGCATCCAACTCTTTGCGACCCCATGGACTGTAGCCTACCAGGATCCTCCGTCCATGGGATTCTCCAGGCAAGAATACTGGAATGGGTTGTCATTTCCTTCTCCAGGAGATCTTCCTGACCCAGGGATTGAACCAGGTCTCCCACATTGTAGGCAAATGCTTTACTATCTGAGCCACCAGGGAAGTCCCTCTTGAGTTATACAATCATCTAAATTCCAAAGCACTCATAACATTGAGCAAACAGAGCCTGTACTTGCATACTAGGAAAAGGAAACATATTGCTGCTGGAAGCCACAGGCCAGGTCAAAAATAAATGTTTTATAGCACATGGTAAAATAAAAGAGGGATTCTACCCCAAGACCACCTTGATAAAGACCCATAGTTACTGCAGCTGCAAGGGAGAGTCCAGTCAAGGCAGCTCAGAATAAACAGCAGCCTAAAAAGCAAATGTGTTAACACATTATTTCAAACCCCACCCCACCTCATAGCCATCTGCTCTCCAGAGATGGTCTAGAATTTCTTGAAAGGTAGAGAGACACTAACAGGGCTGCCGGCCTGCCTCACCCAGAGATCTCAAAAAAGGGAGAGGCAGCAGCATGGGCCAGACTGGGACTCTGGCTTTCTTAGAATGAACAAGTAAGGCGTACAGACAGAGTCCCCAAATTAAGCATAATTAGATTTATCTGTGAAAAATGGATTTTGTGAGATAAAATTATTCTTACATTTTAACTTTGGTTCTAAAATGACAGAAAGTGAAAGTGAAGTCATTCAGTCATGTCCAACTCTGTGACCCCATGGACTGTAGCCTACCAGGCTCCTCCCTCCATGGGATTCTCCAGGCAAGAGTACTGGAATGGGTTGCCATTTCCTTCTCCAGGGGATCTTCCCAATCCAGGGATCGAACCCAGGTATCCTGCATTCCAGGCAGACGCTTTAACCTCTGAGCCACCAGTGACTCTCAGATACCAAAGTTAGATGATACACCAAGATATGTATTTTCAAGGTAAATGTTCAAGAACCAACTGACTTACAGTAAAGATTAAAAGAGTTGATAGCATGGAGCAGGGNCCAGGGATCGAACCCAGGTATCCTGCATTCCAGGCAGACGCTTTAACCTCTGAGCCACCAGTGACTCTCAGATACCAAAGTTAGATGATACACCAAGATATGTATTTTCAAGGTAAATGTTCAAGAACCAACTGACTTACAGTAAAGATTAAAAGAGTTGATAGCATGGAGCAGGGGTTTGCAAACTTTTCCTGTAAAGAGCCAGATGGCTGTGCAAATATTTTAAGTTTGTGGGCTATATGGTCTTGGTTGCAACTATTCAACTCTGTTGCAACACAGAAGCAGCCAAGGCCAGTATTTAAAGAAGCGAGTGTGACTGTATTTCAATAAAACTTTTATTTAAAAGTAAAAGACAGGCTGGATTCGGCCCACGAGCTATAGTTTGTCCACTGCTGGGATTGAGGAAGAGAGGGTTTATGAAGAAGTTCTTTTGGTGACAGTTCTCCCAAGCACCATGAGAATCTCATCTTGAGCCTGGGAGGTGGGGAGGAGGCTTCAAGAGGACCATGTGAAGTGCTTGATGTATCCTCTTGACTATATGGGGCATGTTGTTCTTGAGACTGGACGTTAGATGCACTCTGTACCAATGGTAGAACAAACATCCGTAAGTGCTTCTCACATACTTGCCTAAGCTGGGCTGAGTTCAAAAGGATCACCTGGGAAGGTAAGAGGACTCCAGCCGAGACTATTTCTCTTAGAGCAGAACAAAACTTGGAGCAGTATGGGAAGTAGCCCCAAAGAAATTATTGTGACTTGACCTTCTCATCTCAAAATTGAGACTGTATTTGAACAGAGGACTATTTTATGCCAAGAGTGAGCTGATAAGTTATGAAGCTGAAATTTCATTCAGGAAAAACCCCCTCCAGTGAAAAAAATTGAATGGGATTCTTGAGGCAAAACCAAAGAGCATTTCTTGTTTGTTTTACAAATATTTTATAACAGAAAACTTCAAAAGCACAGTCCAAAGAGAAGAGCAGAGTCTGATGACCTCTCATGTCCTCATAATACAGCACTTGTTAACTCTGGTTCAGTCTTGTTGCAGCTATAATGCCCATCTCCTCTGTTTTACCCATCTCTGTATCCCATACACAGAATTACTTAGAAACATATCCAATGTCTGTATTTCCTTTAAATTGGAAGTAAGATCAAGAGGTTTGATTTGATTCAGGTTCATTTATTTGGTGAGACTGTCTCAGGGTTATAGTGTGTACTCCCATAGCGCTTCCAGGACAGTAATGTCTGCTTCTCTCTCAGCAGTGTTAATATTGGTCAGGATTTAGGGCAGTTTGACTCATCTATTATAGTTCTTTATCAGCTTTTTTTAAAAATCAGTTTTAGCAACCATTGATGGTTTCCCAGATCCGTAATTCTGTTAGGGAAAATGACATTTTGATTACCTCTCACTGGTTGTGCATTGGTTATATGTATACTTGCTAAAACAATGGGAGCTCCTGGACTGGGGACTCATTAGTCTTTTCACAAGAGTCCTTTTTATTCCTTAGCTTTGGAATTTTGCTGTATTTTTGTTTGTTTGGAGGCCTATGAGCTTCTTAGCATAGAAACACAATTCACTTCTGCTCAATTGTCACCTACTTCGTGAAAAGGAAGCCTGCTTCTCCAATCTACTTTGGTAAGATCTGCATACTTCTATGGGTATAACCTTCAGAGAACAGGTTGGTCCTCTGCTTTGAAAGATCCTTCGGTGCCAAGTACAGAGTACCTTCCCAGTCTGCCTGGTAAGATTAAATGTTGTTGCTGAGAGGTTTTCACTTTTTTTGTGAAATGGTTTTGCAGATATTGTAATGTCTTGGTACCATAACCATTGTCTTTTGATTGTGAAAAATTTTCACATTTAAGAAGAAAGTAGACAACCTTTCTCACTCCATGCCTTGGTCGGTTAATTGAGGGAATGGTGGGTTTCTGTGTAGCTGAATGATGACATTCACCGCTTCTTGTCCCTTCCATATTGTTGCTGTTTAGTCTTTAATTCGTGTCCTACTCTTCTGTGACCCCATGGGATGTAGCCTGCCATGTTCCTCTGTCCGCGGGATTTCCCAGGCAAGAATATTGGAGTGGGTTGCCATTTCTTTCTCCAGGGGATCTTCCTGACACAGGGATTGAATGCGTGTCTCTTGTGTCCCTTGCTTGGCAGGCAGATTCCTTACCACTGAGCCACCTGGGAAACCCAGTTCCATCCAGCTCCTTCTTATTCTGCCCTCAGTGAAGTTGTCCAAACCAAGGAAGATATTTGATAGTTTTCACATCTTTAATTCCTTGCTTTTTCATCACAGTCTATGTGGGACTTACAACATGCTTATGAGGAAATATAAATACTGTATGCACAGGGGCAAAAAACTAGAGGCTGTATCTGTAAATTTGCCAACTTAAAGTATGGTGGGAGAAGGAGAGGGTAGGACAGATTGAGAAAGTAGCAATGACATATGTACACGATCATGTGTGAAACAGGAAAGTAGTGGGAAACTGCTGTATAACAGAGGGAGTCCAGTTTGGTGCTCTGTGATGACCAAATGGGTAAAATGCGTAGGGGGCAGGGAAGAGGGAGACTGAAGAAGGAAGGGGTAATTATGACTGATTCCCAGAAGAGACCACCACAACACTGAAAAGCAATTATTCTCCAAAAAAAAAAAAAATAATAATAAGTATACATCTTGGGTCTAAAAAATTAAGTGGTATTTTGTCCATATTCCTGGAGGGAGAAGGCCAAACCCTTAAATAATCTCAATGTCGTAAGCAAGTGGGCCTCCAATGGAAAATCCCAGGTAAAAAGATACTTTTTCTATGCTTCTACCACTTCTGAGTTGGCCCAGAAAAGCAGGTGTGATGGGTATTGTGATTTTTTCATTGATTCCATATTCTATGTATAAACAATCATTTCCAACTCGTCCCTTTAACCGAAGCAAAAGCTCTTGGACTTTTGTCTCCTTCCATACATCTCCACTCTGCCACAGGGACTTAATATCAGCTGTCTTTTCAAAACACTGATCAATTTTTCCTTTGTGAACAAGTCTGTTCATATTGTTACCTTTCCCAAGAAAGAAATAGGCAATTGGTTGCTTTGTACGATACATATGCTTGTATTGTCCCCGAAAAGAATTTTCCAGTGACCAAGCATACTTTTCCATTAGTCTCGAATCTTGATCTAGTTGTTGGTTTTCTGGCCAGAATAAGAGGGAAGCTAGGAAATATGGTTCTGGATACCGATATGACATTCCTACTTGTTGTAAGACTTCCCGAAGCTGATCTTTCAGTTTTTTAACTGGCTTCACTCTTTTGGAGGTCGGTTTAATACAGTAGAGAATGATGTTGGCCAGGATGAAATTTTGCTTTTCCTTTGGCAGGATTCTGACAGTGCATTGCTCAAAGAGGAAAGTATATTTGTTCATTATATCTTCCATGGTGTGCATAGCATCTTCTTGAGCTTTGATAAGATATTCCAAGAGTCCAGAAAACTTGTCTGCTTTTAAAACTTCCAGGCTTCTCCGATATAGCTCTACCTGAAGTGGCACACTAAGCTTTGGACAAAAATCTTCGTACTGTAATTCCTCTGAGGGGCCAAATATATCTGCATACTTCTTAAAATACCCAGCCACCTTTCTCCGAGTTTTGGCCTCTTCGTTTTGCTTAATATTGTTCCTAGGTTTTAGAAGGACAAAGTATTCATCGAAAAAATCAAAAGACTTTTTCAAAGAAAATTTCAAATTGGTTAGGTAAGAAATAAAGTTCTTGAGGACTAATTTAAATTCATTGTTTGGATCTCCAGGAATATCTTTACTTCCTGATATAAAATTGATCATATCTCTTTTAGACAGTTCATTTTTATTGTCAAAAAAAGGAATGAACTGGAGAATCTGGATTGTATAGAGCCCAACTTCTATCTCCCCTTGATAGCCAGCTATATTGTAAGTATCATACCGCCTTTTTGATTTCTGATAAATCCTTCCCTTAACTTCATACTCTCTATCCTCACTTTGCTGTTGAGATTCCTTGAATGCGTTTGAGGCATGTACTGCTAAATCCAAAAGACCAGATAGCTCATCAGCAGAAATGCTCCTGTTTCTTTCATTCTCTTCTATCCACCATCTTATTTTACTTTTGAAGACTTGACCCAGTGTATCTGAGATATAAGAATTGTCAGGTTCTATCTCTTTTGCTTTCTTTGCCCAATGTAGAGCACTGTGAAAGTCCTTCTCTTTAATGTAGAAATGTCTTGCCAGGGCTTGGCAAATGAATGCGTTTGGGTTGAACCGACGAATACCTTCAAGCAATACTTTTTGAACTGCCACATTCCCTTCTTCTTTATGTAGTGCTTCAATGAATGGGGAAAACCAAGTTCCTGTTTCACCTTCATTTTCATTGCGCTGTCTTGTGAGCAGCAGTGTTTGCACATCTTCTAAAAATTTGCTTCTTCCTATTCCAGTATCATAGAACAAATTTTCTGTTAGCATGTTCAGCATAATTTGACTCTTATCCAAGTCATAGCTTATCTTCAATTCTTCCAGTGAACGAATGGCAATCAAAGGGTGAATAATGCGTACTCCACAGTAGTTCCCGCATTCAACCACCTCTGTTTTTATTAGGATTGTAGAGTAGGTGCCCATTTTGTCTTCAAATTTTTCTGTTCCCCAGAAAGATTTCTTGTTTGTGATTCCTAGGAACTTTTCACACTGTGATAGTGAAATGGTGGTATCTGGCACATATGAGTTAAGAAGGGCCAGAAAGGAAAAAAGCTTTGCTTCCTTGGTGGAAATATTTTGTTCTTTCAGAATATTCCTGACCACATCTTCTATGTACTTTTTATTAAAGTTGGTTTTCATAATCATGAAGGAATAAAAATCTTGAAAGTTTTTATGTTGGTCTTCAATTTCTTTCAATTTAAGCTCAAAAGCTCTCTGTTCCTTGGGAGACAGTTGTTGTATTAGGGCAATACTGTCTGAGATCTTTGCACTTTTTTCAGGGTTCTGTGATCTCCTGCAATTTAGGATGATCACTAGAGGTTTCTCATATCGAATATACCTATTAGCTACAGCTGTTTGAATAGAAGCTTGCAGAAGATAGACATTATCCTGTTCTTGAAAATCATCAACAAGCAGTAATATAGGTAAGTATTCCTGATTATTTGTTGTCCCATAGGTTATTAAATTAGTCACTTGTTCTCCAATTTCAGAAAAATCCACTGTCTTGTTTTTCAGCACAGCACATCTGAATTTCTTCCTTAGTTCCCAGAGAATATGCATAGCCAATGTAGTCCCACCACAGCCTGGATGATGGTACAGATGAATAATTTTGACACATATCGGCTTAGAAGAATCTGCCCCTCTTTGAATCATTTCTTCAAGTTTTTCATATTTATCCCTTTTCACAAAAGGGGAAGAATAGTTTTCAGAAGAAAAGTAGAAATTCCACCATGTTACTTTGCCTCCTCGATAAAAATCTTCCTCTTTCAATGCTTTGAATTCAAGTAATTTTTTTTTGTCCTTCTCTAAGATTGTATCTTCACATTCATTTTCACAGAGAATTTCCAGAGCAGTCATGATATCTTCTTCTTTTTTCAGAAGGACAGTAGATGAACCAATAGATGGTAAAAACCTCTTGGAAGACTGAGTCACAGATTTTAGCTTAAGAATAGTTCCATTTATCTCTTCAAGACTTAAAGAAGAAACACATTGGTTTGATAATTCATCTTGCTGTGTTGTTAATCTTGCTTCAAGTAGATCTTTCCATCCCTGACATATGCGTGAATCTACACAAATACACAATATATTTTCCATTCCTTTGAGATCTTGGTAGAAAGCACAGAAGGTCTCAATGAGGGGGTCTCTTGGGTCATCAACGGAGGAGAGTAATAGAAATACCACCAGAAACCTCCCTCTTGGCATTATGTCTTCTTGGGTAAGAAATGAAATCAGTTTCCTGACTTCAGACGCTTTTTCTCTTTGCCAGGAACTTGCATCTAAGGGTTTATACTTGTCACTGTCAAGATCTAACCGGCCATTGCAGAAAATCCAGCTGAGTTGTTGATAAAGATTCAGACTAGTAATCTTCTCATTTGTGGTTTTCCCCTCCACATACAAACTTGGGAAGTGAAGATTTACTACTCGGGTTTCTTTGTATGCTTTGACCACACCCTCGCTCACAGATTCAGGATCAAACTCCAGCACAGCAAACCATTTAATTTCCTTTAGGAAATCTAAGTGTTTGATTTGTGTAGGATGGCATTTATTTATTACAAGAATGTACCAGTCGTAGTATGAATTATCTAACAAATCCTGATTTCCTGTCAACAATTTAACAAGCTTTGGCCCCTCGCTTTCTTTTTTATTTGTTTTTATTCTGCATTTCTCTTCTGCCTCTTTCCTAGATTCTGCCAGTCTTTTCAAATCTAATTTAAATGCTTTGAAATCTGCATTATTTTTCATGATGTCCTTAGAACTGGCCCCATCTCGCACAAAGACTGAGAATTTTGGACTTTGTTTCCATATTGTGTTGCTATAATTTTGCATTTTAATCTGGAAATAATCAACTTCACATTCAGAATATTTTGGAACAACATCCACTTCAATAACAAATCTGTCAGACAGAGTACTATTTGGCAGTAAAACTTCTACAAATCTTGGCTCTCGAATGCAGTTCTTTGCTTTTTGGATCTGATGGTCTTCAAAATATTGGTGGATCATCAGATTGAAGTGGTCAATGAGGGCTTCCTTGGTGATGGTGGTAAATTCCACGCCAACAATTGTTCCGTGAGGTTTGTCCTTGACTCCAAAATGAATGGTGCCATTGGTACGTGAGTTCATACAAGCAGAAGCAAATCGGAAAACCTCATTGCTAAATTTCATTTTAGCATCCTCCTCCGTGGCTGTTTCTGTGTTTGTGAAGGCTTTGAATTCATGTATTGGATCAATGAGATTGAGTGGTCCTGTTTCAGGCTGTAGTTTAAAATTCAATTTGTAACGATATGGATCACTGAATTCATCAAAAGGGTATGGCATGCATGTCGGTTCTGTGGATGGCTGCTTTTTCTTTGTGTCATCTATTTCATCTTCCATGAGCTTATTTTTCAGTGACTTAGAACCTTTAGTAACTGTACTCACTGTAGAGTCATTAACCTTATCTGATTTTTTGTTATTCTTTCCATCTTTCTCCTGTGTTTTAGGAACACTTTTACTGCCTTTTCCACTCTTATATGTCTGGAGAGGATCTCCAGAGGATGTCTCCAGCAACTCTTTGAAGAGATGTTCTATTTGGAGAGCTGGTCCAAATGTTATGCCCATAGTAACAAGGTGATCTTTAGTTAAGTACTTAAAGTTTGCACCATTCACATCTTGTGCAGTCAAAATTGCTCTGTGTTTTTGTTCAATTTTATGACTTTCTAACCACTGATTTACATCCTCTTTTGTCCAGTCATCTGTATTTTCTGGTAAGTTAAATTGTGCTGCCATTCTGATACCTATGTATAGAAAAAGAAAAATTATTTAGTATTTCTATAAAGAAATTTAAAAAATAATCAGTTGATTTTTCAATTGACAATATGTGTGTATCCTAGAAAATTGAAAATGGTGCAAAGGATATACATGCCCTCTAATGACCCTCTTGGGAGGAAATTACCATTATCAGTTTCCTCTATATCCTTCCAGAGAAATACTACCAAATAGAAATGCATGAGCACTTTTTTCCATTCAAATGGCAACATACCATGCACAATTCTTTTTACCTTGCCTTATTCATTAACTGCATCTTGGGAATACATATAAACCATACTCACAGAAAACCAGTCAATCTAATCACACTAGGACCACACCTTTGGCTAACTCAGTGAAACTAAGCCATGCCCTGTGGGGCCACCCAAGACGGGTGGGTCATGGTGGAGAGGTCT